>JACEEZ010022848.1:205733-218233 GCA_016584305.1 Chionoecetes opilio
TGAGGAAGAAAAAATGGGCCTGAGTGGGCTTCTGCGTACGTACATCCCGTCCCAGGGATGTACGTACATCCCGTCCCATGCCACAGCCGCTCTCCCTCGTCACTACTTCTCACAGCAATATAAGGCCTCCTGCACCTAATTTTACATTAATTATGACACGTGTGCATTCACAAGGTATGCATGTTACTCTCGGTTGTGTTGAAAACTCACCTGTAATGGTGTGGGAAGAAATAGGAAGGAATAAGTGCACAGCGAGATGAAGGTGGGATCTGCATGTTGTCGCGAAACAGCTGACTTAAATCTCCACCCGTTGCGTTACCTCTGTTGATTCTTGTATACCGCTCCGCGACGCAACGTGTCGAGAATATTTCTTGAATATGGCCCAGTGTCAACATTGGTCATTTGGATTGCCTTCAATAGTGGCATGGCTACAGTACAGGTTTTTCAATAAAACACTTTTGAAGGCAATCCAAATGACCAATGTTGACACTGTAATCACACACACACACACACACACACACACATATATATATATATATATATATATATATATATATATAATTATATATATATATATATATATATATATATATATATATATATATATATATATATATATATATATATATATATATATATATATATATATATATATATATATATATTGTTACGACTGTGGCCTCAGCGCAACAGACTGTTTACTAAGCCGTGAACCGATAGAAGCCCTCCAGCTTCTACCCAGAGAGAGAGAGAGGGGCCGTAAGCCTCCCTTCTTCTCTCCTGCTCAAACACAAAAGAATACTACCGATTACAGCCAAGGCTACTAACAGGCCCGGCTGTATCACTAAACATACAAGCGTGAGAGCACCCTCTGCTCTCACCTCCACTCTAAGTGATACTTGAAGAAATATGCTACGTAACACCTTCTCAAAGTCCTACCGCGGTTGAATCTCTGGGAAGTTTAACAGTGGTGATGGAAAGTTCCTCCCTGTTACGTTAAGTACTGGAGTGCACCTCCCACCTTTCCATCCCACTGCCCAGAAGGACGGGAAACTGGCAAACGTGTTTTGAGCTGGCCTCGCAGAACAAAGGTTAATTAGTGTACAGGCGATGTGTGTGTGTGTCAGTGTCTCCTGTGCTAGCCAAAGTTCCCCAAAACACGGTTACCATTCGTTTCCCGCCTTCCGTCCGTCTCTACTACACCTAGCACGTGGTAAGCCTGAAGGGCCTCACCGTTTGGTGGAACCAACGTGTATACAATACTACTTAAGAAATACTACAACGTCAGACGCCCTCTAGCTATTCACTGACTCTAGTGAATGCAGGGCAAACTCCCTAAACAAGGACTCAACAACCACAAACATAGCGACTCAATAAAGATGGACAGCAAGAGAGGCTACGGAGCGAGGCGGCAAGTCTATTCGCTAGCAGAGCAAAGCATCAACTGACTCGGGCGCCGCACGCCACGTGGGATGTGAGGGGCCCACCAGGGGGCACCTTCCACTCTTCAATCTATCTCCTCATCTCCTCTTCCTCATTCACTTGAGGACACACATCAGTCAGGCTCCTGGCACGTGTTACACGCCCTTCCCCAGGGGAAAATTTTGTTCCCTGGAGCAAAATTTTCTGTCAGCCCCGCCCTCCTGCAACTCTGAGCGGGACAGGCAATCAGGTATAACATTATCCACCCCTCGTACATGTTGTACGAGGGGTGGATAATGTGTGGCCATCTAAGTTGTACTTGTGCAACAACAAACTCAGACATTGATTCAACGTCAGAACAGACGTTGATTCTTAAACTTGAACTTCTGCAAGAACTGCAAAGGGTGATGGTCAGAGTAGACTTTGATCACCGGGCCATAGTAAGGCAAGTACTCATCTAAATGTTGCAAGGCCACCAGAATGGCCAACAACTCTTGCTCTATAACGGAATAATTCCGCTGAGCGGCAGTGAACTTCTTAGAGAAGAATGCAAATGGGTGTTCCTTCTGATCCTCCCCCTGTTGCAATAACACGGCACCCACGCCCACTCGACTAGCATCGGTCGCCAGCACAAAAAGCTTAATGAAGTCAGGGGCGCGCAGGATAGAATGGTGGCAGAGTAACGACTTCACTGAATCAAAAGCCTGTTCACACTCTGCGGACCACTCCCACTTCCTGTCCTTTCGCAGCTGAAGTCCGTAAGGGGGGCCAGCACCGAAGAGTAGCCCTTGATGAACCGCCGATAGTACCCTATCATGACCAGGAAACGCTGAAGGGCCCGCCAACAAGAAGGTGCCTTGAAGTTGTTTATGGCCTCCACCTTAGCTTCAGGGGGGAACACCAGGCCATATCCCACAACGTAACCCAAGTACGTGCACCTTTGTCCACGCTTGGACAAACTCACACTTGTCCAAATTGACCACCAAACCAGCCTCAACTAGGCGACGAACAAGTGCCTCCACGTGGTCAAGGTGATCCTCCCAGCTGGAGTCAAACACCACCACGTCATCAATATACACGGCACAGTTCGGCACCCCTCCACGACCCGATCCATGAGCCTCTGGAAGGTGGCTGGTGCATTTTGCAGGCCATAAGGCATTACTTGGCACTGATAAACCGCCCCATTTACCACGAAACTGGTCACCTGCTTGGCACGCTCCGAGAGGGGTACCTGCCAGTAGCCCTTGACCAAATCTACCTTGGTAATGTAGGTGGCAGCCCCTATCTTGTCCACCAAGTCGTCGACCCTAGGCAGAGGGTAGGTGTCAATCTTCGACAGTGTATTAACTTTTCTAAAGTCGACACAAAAGCGGACCTTGCCATCAGGCTTGGGCTGCAGGGTGACGGGGGAGCTCCATTCACTAGACCCCCGTTTGATCAAGTTGTGATCGAGCATATAAGTAATCTCCTCCTCCAGGTACTTCTGCCTGAGGGGATTAACCCGATAGGGAGATAGCTTTACTGGCGCGGCATCGCTGACATCAATGTCGTGCACAGCCCACGTAGTCCGCCCGGGGGCACTGCCAAAGACCCGGGGGCACTGCCACAGCCGCCGACACATCTCCTCCCCTCTCTCCGGGGACAGATGTTGCAATTTCTCCCTGAGGGCCTCCTGACTGTTGTTCTCCCACAGTCCGACAGGAACACCGTCTCCAAAGCCTGGCTCCTCTCCCGCACCAAGCGTCAGGACCAAGGGTGCCCCCTCCTCCGGGCTTACACCTTGTCCCTTTGGCGGTGGCCGCTCACCCCAAGGAGCCTCACCACTCCACCATCACTAACTCTCTCTTCTTCTCCATCCCCCACCACCGGCAGGCCATCACCTCCTCCTCCTATCCTAAACTGAGAGAATCACTCAACCCTTTCAGGAGGTATGAGGGGTGGTAGTAGGGCTTCAGCATGTTTATGTGACACAGCTGGAAGTCCTTGCGTCGGTCAGGAGTAGCGATCAAGTAGTCCAAATCGCCCTCTCTCCTCTCCACTATGTATGGACCACAAAACTTTGTGGCCAACGGCTTCCCTTGCAGAGGCAACAGTGCTAGTACCTCCTCCCCTGGCTGGAAAAACCTTACCTTGGCCTTCCGGTCATAGTAGACTTTCATTCTGGCCTGGACCACAACTAGGTTCTCCCGAGCCACCTCTAGAGCTCGGTGCAACCTTCCCCGGGTACGGGCCACAAAGTCAAGCAACGGTTCGGCCTTGCCCTGGGCGGCGCCACTCTATTCCTCCCGCACTACATCCAAAGGACCCCGCACCCGGTGGCCGGAAAATAGCTCATTAGGCGAGAAACCTAACGACTCCGATGGCACCTCCCTCACGGCAAACATAATGAAAGGCACTCCCAGATCCCAGTCCTTCCCACTGTCATAGCAAAAGGACCGCAGCATGGCCTTTAGCGTCTGATGGTGCCTTTCTAGCGCACCCTGTGACTGGGGATGGTAGGCACTAGACAACACATGCTTAATCCCCCAGCCCATTTAGCATCTGCTGAAAAAGTTCGAGGTAAAGTTAACTCCCCCGATCCCCCTGTGGGGAGTCACCTTTTCGTGGTGGCGGGGCTTGAAGTGTGGTCGACGGCGCCACCTACTCTGGCGGCCTGCCTGCCATTGTTGGGTTCGGTGGCCGTCGGCCTCGTGGACCAAGCGCTCCCCCTTCGTCACTGGGAGGTGGAACCTTCCGGTGAGGGTCGCCTTTATACTTCCTCCCCCTTTCTCCCCTTTTCTTAGGGCGTTTTCTAGGCCCGGTGAGACCCTTCTTTCCGTCTCACGCTTCTTCCTTTTTAAACTTCACACTCCGCTCCCCACGTGTTTGCCGTGCGTGGCGTCCCGTATATTCCCCGCGCGCCCCTCTATCTGGGAGTTGAGTCCACCGCGGGGGGGTTGTAGTTCCCTTCGGTGGGCAACGGCTCCTTTGGTAGGGGGGTTGGGTAAGACAGAAGGTCCAGTGTGGCCCCGCTGGATCAATCGGCTGGTCATGCGTTGGCTTGGGCCAAGCGGAGGTTGCCTGGTGGGCACCGCATCGGTCCCGCGGCTGCCACCAACACCAGGCAACCGAAGCGTATACTTCCCCCCGCTATCCCTGGAGCTGTTGGGTGAGGTCCTTCCCCAACAGAACAGCTTCCCTCGTTAGGCTCCGTGGTGGGTAGGGGCGTGAGGGAAGTGAAGTAAATCGTTTATGAATCAAGCTACTAATTTACCCCGGCCTGCCTCTCTCACTGACGTCCGCTTGTCCTCGACATCTCCGACTGAACCCTCTCTCTTTTGCCACCCTGGCGCCTTTCCAGGCCCTAAGTGGCACGAAGCGGGCAAAAGCCGCCCCTTCCTCCTCAGATCCCCGGTCTGGCGGTCCCCGTTCCAAGGGACGCAGGACAGGGATTGAGAGACGGGCCTGGCCCTAGGGGCACTTCTACGTTGGACACCTTGCTTCTGTCCAACGTGTCCCAGGCCTTATCCTACAGAGAAATACATGATATTTTCAAGGCATATGGTGTGGTTCGCCGCATCCGTATTATTTATGATGACAATGACCAAACAAATAGGTGCTATATCACTTTTGCTACAGCAGACGGCGAAAACATCTGCCTATGAGGAAGCCACAACTTGGGAAATTGGGGAGAACATTACAGAGCCGAACTTCTTCGCTGGGTTAATGTTGCAGAAGGCCCCGTGACTACATACCTTCACACTTCCAGACACTAAAACCATCTAAAACCAACGGTCCCCCAAAGTCCAAACCCTTATTGGTACGTGGCATATTACAATGAAAATGAAGGCAAATTTCTTTCCATGCGGCTCGATTTTTTGAGAAAGAAATTTGGAAACATCCCGGGAAAGGCCTTTCTAAAAAAGTATGGCAGAGGAGTTCTAATCCGAGCCAAGGACCTTACCCAGGCTTCGGATGCTGCTTCACATGCCTATCACCTCTGACTGCTATTTTGAATCCATCAAACCCCATCCAAAGTTCAATTATAGCAAAATCGTAGTCTACAACTACGACCATATGATTCTCCAGAAGAAAAAAAATAAACATGTGTCCGAATAGAGTTCAAAAGGTCTCAAAGGGCAAGGGAGCAAAAACATGATAGTTTTCACTTTTTACGGATCAAGTCTCCCTGATTCCATCCCGAATCGGTCCTCAATCTTTAAGGATAAAGCCTTTAACGACTGCCCTAGGCAGTGCTATGAGTGCTACAGCTTTGGGCACGGCAAAATTTTTTGTAAATCCCCTCCTCGCTGTGGTCGGGTGCTCGGCGTTGGGTTCCCCATGCCACAGCTGACTGTACGTCAACTCCCTACTGCTTCCACTTGCCGTGATGATCACCCACCGAGTTCTCGACAGTGTGGGACATAAAATTAGAAAAGACATCCTATATTTGGCCAACTCCCAATTTATCAGTCTTGAGAGCCAGAAGAGAACTTCCTCACAGACAAGCAGGCGGGGGAAGAAGCAGGACCTACGCATCCGCGATGGCTGCTGCTTCTTCAACTAAGACTCCTAATCAGCCTGCTTGCAGTTCCTCCACCACATTCTCCTAAACCTAATCAATCCCTCCAAGTGAATAATAAGTTCTCGCTATTGACCTGCGATTCTGTGGAGTCGCTGGGCTCCTCTACTAATGAGCCTCCAACACCTCTCGTGTAGTGCATGCCGCCCCACCGGGAAATATAACAACAGTGACCTTTCTCTAAGAGGATCCCAAAAAAACAAACCCTACTAAGGGTCTCAGAAGCGAACTCGCAGTTCCCCTGAGTCCTTAGAGTCCGTGGGCGTCCCTCCGGCTAATCTCAAATGCTGAGCAGGGAGGGGGTGGTATTGAGTAAAGATTCCTAAATGATAGGTGTGGGAGTACTGACATGACTCCTAATATCAATGCCCCTGTTACCACCACTGAAGCGGGTAGCGGCTAGCATACATCACGCTGATGGCGGGAAGGTGTTTCACAACTTATGAACACACAAGTAGTTTATAGCCATGCTAATAAGCAATCTTCAAGACCCTGTCGGGAGCTATCAGTAAAACTAGAAGTAGTAAATCATCTGACAGTAAATCGGCATCCTTGGTGGGACATACGGCATCTACTACTGCCGCGGGACCTCGTGTGAAATCCCGATTACACCACCGGATAACACAAACGCCAATCAACATCTGGAAAAGTAAGGAAAAATAGTTTACCATCTTCTACAATACAAAAAAAAAGATGCTGGGCTTTCAAATAGCGCAGGCGTCTACAAGCCGTAAAAGGGTTCTACTGCATCATCTTCACGCACGAAATAACATCTTTAATCATCCAATGGAATATTCGTGGATTACGTGCAAACTGGGAAGAACTAGTCTTCTCATCAAAGAGTTGGACCCAGTAATTATCTGTTTACAAGGGGACAATGATAGGGCAGGGAAAAGGGGTCTCTGCCCGACAGGTTTTATACCTGTCAACACACCCCCTCCAGCAGGTGGTGGCCGTTAGTGGTGGTTGTGGCCTTTACCACCGTCGGGATGTCCCCTTAACTGTCATCCCGTGCAATCACCTAACAATTGCAATTATGGTATTGACCAATGTTTGAATGATATGAATATAAAGTTTGATGCTATAGGTTTTTCTGAGACAAGACTAGATAATAATATCGCATCATTGTATAATATGACAGGTTTACAATTTGCATACTATGAATAGGGATAGAAATGGTGGGGGTGTATGCAATGTATGTGTCAAATATCTATAATTCATGTGTCTTATCTGAATGTTGTATGATGGAGCCACATTTTGAATGTATATGTTTTAGAACTAACTAACGATAAGGACACTATTTTACTTAGCTTCTCTTTATAGACCGCCTAAAGGAAGCATACCGCACTTTCTGATGCTCTAATTTCCCTTTATTTGATTTCTTTGAAGGGAAACAAATTTTGACATATAATTTTTGGGAGACTGGAATTTAGATTTACTCAAACAAATGATAAAGGGTGTCACAGATTTTATGGATATAATGTACTTCATGGATGCTTTCCACTTACAACCAAACCAACAAGAGTAATTGAAAAATGTGCTATTTTAATAGATCATATTTGGACTTCCCAAATTTCACAGAATAATATAGAAAATTGTATGTGTAACCAGATGTTACAGACCATTTCCAATTTAATCTCAATTTAGAATATAATGTCCAAGATCACATATTTACATACATACAAAAGAAGCTTTTCTGAGATAAAACATTAACTTATTCAAAAGGGAAATAGCAGATACGAATTGGATGCAGATATTAGATATAAATGACCCAGTTTGAGGCTTTTGAAAATTTTTACAACTATACACTAAAATTTTTCAAAAATTGTTTTCCACTAAGAAAGATTAAAATTACTAATAAATAATAGAAGTCCTCACATCACTATGGCTTACAAAATAGTATAAAAGAAAAGCGCAGACTGGAAAGGTTAGCGTCTAAATGGCCCTTAACTTATGGACCAAGATTTTAAAAATATAGAAACAAATTAGTTTTACTCTTGCGTGGGCAAAACAAAATTTACATCAAAATCAACTTAAGCATTCTAAAGGAAATGCCCAGTCTACTTGGAACATAATAAATAACTTACTTAACAGGAGAAATTCCAACAACAACACATGATAAAAAGGCAAAAAAAACAACAGTAAAAAAAATGCAGCAAGTCTTCAAAAACCCATTTAAAAAAAAAATCAAAAAATTTCATCTCAAAATGATAATGAACACGAACTCACATAAACAATTCTTTAATAACTCAACAGTATTTTTTATATATGTGTATCCAGCCACTACTGTTTGATGTTCAACATTACCTAAGTACCTTAAAGATACAGCTGCGGGTATGATGATATTCCACCACATTACTCCATCACACTGCACAGTAGGGGGTGTTGCATCACTCATATCATTTAAACTGTGTTTAAACAAGGTTATTTTCCTAACTAAATTAAAAATAGCAAAAGTTATACCTATCACATAAATCCGGTTCAAAAGAAGATTAAATAATTACAGACCAATATCTATTCTGCCTTCATCAGCAAAATATTTGAAAAAAACAATAGCTACAAAACTTTTCTGGATTTTTAGAAGATTATAATTTGTTATTGAGAAACCAATTTGGTTTCCGTAAAAATAAGACAACGGAAAAAGCAATATTAAAGTTCACAACCCAAGTGCATAAGAGTCTGGAAAATAAGTTTCGTGTTTGTTGGAATATTTCTTTATTTGAGTAAAGCTTTTGACTCTCTTAACATACCCAATATTATTGGATAAACTTGAAATATTGGTATCAGAGGAATAACACTAGAACTGTTTTCTAGTTATTGTCAGATAGAAAACAGGCTGTCTCTGTAATAACAATCAATCTACACCTGAAAAACATTGACAGGGGAGTGCCACAAGAAACAATTTTGGGACCTTTATTGTTTTTTGGGTTTTCATTTAAAGATATTGCTAACGTAGTGAAAACATTCAATTATGTTTTATTTGCAGACGACACCCAATATCCTCATAACAGACACAACATTAGACCAATTGCATGTAAAAGTTAATACCCAACTGGAGAAAATAACGAGATGGGTTTGGCAAACAAATTAGCTGTTAACATAAAAAAGACTATTATATATTATTTCAAAGTCGTTCAAATTTCTAATAACTTAAAATCAATATTCTTGAGAGGGTGTGAACTACAACGAGTGTCTAGTACAAAATTCTTGTGTTATAATTGACGAAAATATGAACTGGAAAAATCATATTACAGTCTGTGTGCTTAATTTATCAAAAATGTGTTTGGGAAACTTATACAAAATTCGACACAACCTAACGATTGAGGGATTACGGAACATTTATATTCTCTTTGCTACCCTTACATTATATATTGGTATCTATCTGGGGATGTACTTGGCCTACAATCATAAAAGATGTTTTTGTGTCTCAAAAGAAACTCTTCAGAATAATTTGTTTTAGAGGTAATATGATTCTACTGATATGTTATTTGATGATTTAGGGCTGCTAAAATTTGATCTCGTTAGGAAAAACTTTTGTTACTAACTATTTTTAATGATTAAATAACAGTGATCAAAACAGTAAAATATTTACAATGTTCCACCACAGTCAAGGTACAAGGGGAATAATAGTGCTCTGATTTTTCCACAAGCACGTACAAAACTATATACATTTTCTTTACACTGTGTTGAGCCACAATTTTGCAATGCAATACCTAATGATTTGAAGGCAATTAGTAATTTTCAATACATTCAAAGTTAAACTTAAAAAATATTTTTATCATTTTCAAAGTCCCAAAAAAAGCAGGAATAATATATGTAAATATATTTGTGTAATAGTATTTCGTATTTTTTTGATTGTTATGGCTGTGGGATAGGAAAATTTATTGCTTAGGTATATATCATACTAAGGAATATTTAGGATATAATTTCTATAATAATATAAGCGAAAGTGGTGTGTGTGTCGGTGTCCGCGATAGGGGCCGCCCCTGTGGCGCAATCCTATCATATGGCACAGTTTGGAGCCGGGGTTTATCAGGGAAGGTTTTAAGCCTAGTTATTGGATGATCCGATCACTTTTATTTTCTTTTTTTTTGCAGCCTATTAGTGAGAATTGTGAAAAAAAAAGTGGGTTGCGAGAATGAGGAAACCTTGATGTAGGGTAATGGGTAATGGGTGATGGGTGAGTGAATGGGTTGGGGGTGATAGGTGGGGGGTGAGTTAAAGGGTGTGTGGTGATGGGTAAAGGGTGGGGGTGAGGGGTAAGGGGTAGTGAATGGGGGGGGGTGAGGGAAGGGGTGAGTGAAGGGGTTTGGGGGTGATGTAAATGGGGCGAAATACAACTTTTCTACTTCTGTTTTCGGAAATTTAAAAGGGGGTTTGGGGGTCGGGGTTTTGGGGGGCGAACCCCCACCAGAGCCCCCGCAGGGCTACCCAAAAGTCGCTCGGAGGGGGTTTTTTCGGCTATGTTAAATATTGCCGCCCTCGATATATTTTCAAAAAGCTGTAAAAATTTATTTTTCTGCCCGCTATGAGCAGTGTATGGACTAAGCACTAACTGATTTTTGTAAATATGTATAAATTATTTTAATTGTAACATTTTGGCAATAAACTAAATCAACAATCAATAAAACCCCCTTGCAGGCGTAGCAGGTCGTACCCATTGCACAAGACCTACACGTCTGCTCAAATACACCCCCAATGACGACAACCCTCCAAGTCTTGAGATCTTACCGCCCGCTTCCCCTCCCTTTTTTCTCCCTTGGAGCATGAATGGGCGGATTTTTTTGTGGGGAGATTCCCCGAAATCGCGCGGGGGTTCTCTCCCTAACTTTTTAGATGGAACAACCTAAATATATTTTAAAAACCCGGGGAAACCCACACATTTCCCTTCCCAAAGGGGAAAATTGACTGCTATTGCCCCTATCACTCTGCAGTCCACAGGTCGCCCTCGACTTCTCATGGGAGGTGGCCGATTCTCTTCGAGGAAGTGACCATTATCCCATACTACTTAAGCAGTGTCATCGGCCCCCTTCCCGATGTCTCCCAAAATGGTGCCTCTCTCGGCAGACTGGGAGGGCTTTCAAAAGGTTTTGTGTTTTTGAACATCATATAGATGACTTTCAGACAATAGATGAGGCCGTAGATTACTTTGTGTCTCGAATCCATTTTGCAGCCTCGCTGAGCATCCCCCGCACTTCTGGCTCTTTCTTTCGCCGGCCTGTTCCGTGGTGTAATCGGGACTGTACGGCGCGAGGAGCCCACTCCCGCCCTGCTGAGGCGCAATACATATCGCGGCAACTTCAGTAGACCTAAAAATATCTTTTCACAGATCAAGAGCTCGATACCGAGGGAAATAATGAAGGAGGCTCGTCACTCCTCTTGGAGGGCTTATAAAAGTACGATTTTGGCATCTACCCTGGTGCCCAAAGGGTTTTTGGCAAAGAGTGAGAAAAATGAAGGGGAAGTTTATCCCATCCTCCCCCCCAGTTCTATCGATTAATGGAGACCCTATGGCAGATCCCTTGACTGTAGCAGAGAATTTGCTTCCCATTTTGTGTCAGGGGCCCGCAGACAGACCTTGCGTCTCCAAGTGCTAGGGAAAGACTGCGACAGGAACAGAGAGGCATAGCTTTTTTCATCTAGAGGGGGGGAATCCTACAATGTTCTTTTTACACCTCGTGAGCTTTGTCAAGCCATGAAGTTGGCGCTGACACTTCCCGGGCCAAGATGATATACCATATGCGATGCTCTGTCATCTAAGAGATGAGGCTCTAGATTTCTTGTTTTAGCATCTATAATAGAATATGGATTGATGGAACCTTCCCAAGTAGCTGGGGTGTGGCGGTGGGGATCCCGATCCCTAAGCCTGGGAAAGGACCACTCACTACCGACGAATTTCCACCCAATACCCTAACTTCATGTGTGTGTAAGTTATTCGAAAAATGGTAAATAGTCAACTTATATGGTTTTTGGAAAGGGAAAACTTTTTCTCCCGTTCTCAGTGGGTTTCCGTAAGCATCACTCCACTACGGAAGCGCATATTTCCTTAGAGTCATCCATATGGGGGCATTTGCCTCTCGACAACACCCTGTGACCATATTTTTCGACCCTTTAGAAAGGGTTACGACACAGCTTTGAGACACGGTATATTGCATTCTCTGTATGAGTTTGGACTAAGAGGTCGTTTGCCTGTGTTCCTCCAGAGTTTTTCCCAGCCAACCGGGTTCTTAGAGTTCGGTTGGCAACATACTGTCTTCTGAACACCTGCTTCTAGGTGGCATCCCCCAAGGCAGCGTCTTGAGTGTAGCTCTGTTCGCTGTGGCCATCAATGATATTGTTGATGTACTGCCAGAGGGGATTGTTAGTACATTATACGTGGATGATTTATCAATCTCTTTTGTTGCTTCCAGGATGTCAGTTGCAGAGAGAAGACTTCAACTTGCTATTGACAAAGTTTGTGAATGGACGACGAATCGTGCTTCCGGTTTTCTCCAGCGAAGACTGTAGCGGTTCATTT
>JACEEZ010022848.1:223233-258025 GCA_016584305.1 Chionoecetes opilio
CCAGGCAAGGTGCAAGCACAGAAGCACAGTTTTTGAGAACAATAGGAGGAGCTCCGTCAGGACCGTAAGCCTTCCGAGGATCTAGGCCAGAAGGGCAAAGAAAACATCATTCCGAAGGATCTTAATGACAGGCATAATATAGTCAGAGGGTGGAGGAGAAGGAGGAACAAGCCTTCATCAGCCAGAGTGGAATTTTTAGCAATGTTTGAGCGAAGAGTTCAGCTTTAGAAGTAGATGAACAGCTGTGGAGCATCTGGGTGAAGCATAGGAGGAAAGATGAAGAAGAAAAATTGTTAGAGATGTTATTAGCTAGATGCCAGAAGTCACGAGAGGAATTTGATTCAGAAAGATTTTGACATTTTCTATGAATGAAAGAGTTTTTGATAAGTTGAAGTAAAGATTTGGCATGATTGCGGGCAGAAATATAAAGGGCATGAGTTTCAGGAGATGGATGCTTACGGTACCGTTTGTGAGCCACCTCTCTGTCTCGGACAGCATGAGAACAAGCAGAGTTAAACCAAGGTTGACGGGCTTTAGGATTAGAGAAAGTATGTGGAATGTACGCCTCCATGCCAGAGACTATGACCTCAGTTATGCGCTCTGCACAAAGAGATGAGTCTTTGACATGGAAGCAGTAATCATTCCATGGAAAATCAGAGTAGTACTGCCTTAGGTCTTCTCACTTAGCTGAGTTGAAGTGCCAGAAGCACCTCCGCTTAGGTGGGTCCGGAGACGGTACCGGAGCGATAGGACAGGTTACAGAAATAAGATTGTGATCGGAGGAACCCAACGGAGAGAATAGTTTCACAGAGTAAGCAGAAGGGTTAGTAGTTAGGAAAAGATCAAGAATGTTGGGCGCATGCGCAGTTCGCGTTTTCTTTTGTTAGTAAACAAAGGTGGCATACACAGACTGCTGTGCACGTGACACCGATGTCGCGTTCGGAGCAGTCTGTGTATTCCGTGCTGTCCACCTTTGTTTACCAACAAAAGAAAACGCGATTTGCGCTTGCACGGAGGCGAAAATGATTTGTTGATCAACAAAGGCATTCCCAGGCGTCCTACGACAAACTGTCTTTGTTTACCAACAAAAAGGTGGGCGCGAACTGCGCATGCGTAGAGGCAAAGAGTTTACTAACAAAGACTTATTATTTATCAGCAAAACCATTCGCAGGCGTCCTTCAACAACATGGCTTGAGTTTTGTTAATAGTTTTGTTTAGAAATCAGCAAGATGCTGTATCCCGTTAATGTACTCATGAATCGCTGCATTAAGGCTATTTAATGGTCCTTCACTTCACTATTACAAAAGCAAAGGGCATTATTCGAATCATAAATGTTATTCCTATGAAAGAATAAAACAATATGCCCTCCCCTGCTTGAGAACACTTTCGGACATTCAGGTACACGCGACAAGATGCGTACATGGTACCGTGTTTAATGCAATCCGGCTTTGTTAATCAACAAGACTTTGTTAGTAAACATTCGCCTCCGTGCATGCGCAGTTCGCGTTTTCTTTTGTTGGTAAACAAAGGTGGACTGCACGGAATACACAGACTGCTGGGAACGCGACACCAGTGTGACGGTATTGAAGATCCGCCATGACGGTTGGTCCAGTACATGAGCGGAATTTGGTATTTTTAAACTTAACCTATCCCTACCTTACCCAACCTAACCGAATTTAATTAACCTAACATTTAATGACCTAAAATACCGCCCTAGAGTATGATAGTTTTGGTCCGAGGAACAGGCCGTGTCGTCTGTTTGTTTACATCCACCGAGTTATCTGCATGCCCTGGACCAACAACCATCACTGCGGATCTTCTATACTGTCACACCGGGACGAGACAGGCCATGGTCACCGTCACTGCTGCATACAGGCAGTGACAGTGTGGCACAGAGGAATAAACAGTTTATTCATTAAGTGAGTTCATTAACTCACACTCACAGTATTTAATGACAAACGATCCGACCCAGCAATGAAATCTTGGCGCTGTACATTGTTTTCAGCCCCTCACCCGCGGGCCAGTACAGTAACAGGCCGATAGACTAAACTTACCTGACATATGGTGGCCGTCTGGGACCCTCCCATGAGCTCTAGTACTACGGGTCAATGGGTGTCAGGCTAGATGTATTTGCCATTATTCTCTATCAAACTAGCTACATTTACGTATGTTGTCATGATCAACATAGTTTCTGCAAAAGAAAATATTTGGGGGTTACATTATTCATGGCATTATAATGACGAATGTTAGCAAAATAAACGCATTCGACCATATGTGTCCTACAACTTTCTATCCAATGATTTAGAGGAATGCATCACGGCGGTTGAATGGGTAAATATTACCTTCTCTTTGCATGTGTGAAGGCAATATTTACCCATACACCTTTCTTGATGCATTCCTCAAAAAATATTTAATAGAATGCTGTAGGACACATATACATAATGGTCAAATGCTTTAATTTCGCCAACAATCCTCATTATAACGCCCTGAATAATATAAAACCCTTATATTTTTATTGGCAAAAACCTATGTATGTAGAATTTGTAGACCATGACAGCACTTGATTATAGCTGATTTGGTACAGACTAATGACAAATGAGTCTAGCCTGAGAACCCTTGACCCGCAGTACTACTTCTAACGGGAGGTTCCCAGACGGCCACCAAATGTCAGGTAAGTTTAGTCTATCGGCCTATTCTATATAATACATTTGAAATACACTGTAAATATATATGTACCAAAAGTGACGCTGTTAGAGGCAAAACTGGTCCTATCTCAGCAGTAAGAGCAAAGTATTCGACGAACAGTGGTTTTATTTGACTAGATTATTAAGGGACGAGGTGATCAAGTGAACTAAACGTCTAATGGAGGATTTTTTTTTTTACTGTTGGGTTTTTCATTCGTTGTCCTTCCTTCATACGTAATGTAGAGGACGTGAAGAGTATTTCTAAGAACAGAGTGTTGAAGGAGCGTGTTGAGGTCCTTCCTTCTCCCCATCACGAGGAGGCGAGTGTCCGGCTGCAGCCACAACCCTGACCGTGACAGCGACCTGGCCGCCACAAACACACTCATCACGACATGTTCATTGAGGGGCAGATTGTATTACTGACAATGTTTATTATCATGCTCAAAGTGCTAATGAATATTTAGACTTCATTCAAGTTATTTATTAGTATTTGGTCACACACAAACATACGTGCGCGCGCACACACAAACACACACACACACACACACACACACACCACACACAAAAACACAAACAAACACACACACACACACACACACACACACACACACACACACACACACACACACACACACACACACACACACACACACAAAACACACACACACACACACACACACACACACACACACACAGACAGATAGATAAATAAATATATAGATAGATTTGTTGACCACAGTTTTATCAAATAAAATGTACTCATAAGTAAGAAAAGTACAAAATCTCCACAGCAAGTAAAACACTGTAGTCCACAATATTAATACTCATTAACTATAGTGATACATTGCAGCTAAATAACTCCTAAGCACAAACAACAAAAGACACAAACTTCAGTAAAAAATACATAACATCTATTAACTAAATATGCTTAACTTATATGTATAGTTTATACATTAAGTATTTCTAGCCATTGATAATGATTCCTCATTTATACACCTCTAGCACATCATAAATTAAACTACATAGTACATTATTTGTAAAGTTTTCAAAATGATCCTACAAAGTATGGTAGGCATACCCGTGCCTATAGTGTTGTGTAAGGACACACTGTTCCACCACGTGCCTCTCCGTCTGCATCTCACCACAGCTACACAGTAGCTCTTCCAGAGGTAAGCGACCCCGCCCGCGCCTATTCCAACGCCCAGTCTCTACTGCTAAAGACGCGGTCACACTAGACCAGGGGTTCCCAAACTCTTCAGCTCATCGACCCCCTAATAAAGTTTCAAATTTTTCATCGACCCCCACACATTTAAATGAAAATAATATATGTTATGAAGAAAAAAACCCGTAATACATACATGTTATGATTAAATGAATATGGGGAATTATAGTAGTACTTATAGGTAGTAGTAATAGTAGTAGTAGTAGTAGCGTGCTGAGAATGTACTGGACTACAGGCTGTCCACTCATCAACGAGAGGGGGGAATACGCTCGCTCGCTCAGTACGGGAAGCGGACAGGAATATTTCACGTACGGTACGATCTTAGGACAGAGGAGGGGAGAGAGAGTGGTGTGTGTGTGGAGGGTGCGTGGGGCGGGGTACAGATCAGACGTTTCCTATCTGCTATTTTTCCTAGAGGCCATTGCGAACGAGGCATATCTCCCTAAGGCATTACTTATGACTTGATNAGGGGGTAAACGACTCGGGAAGGGGGACGGAACGGGTAGGAGTACGATGGGGGCAGGATATTAGGACATTTTTGAAATTGTAGTAATAATTGATATGAACTCACCTTGCTATTAACCCAAGAACTACCTAGACTGCAATGATACCCTATTTAGACGCTAACTAAGGTGTACTCAGCAGTGGGAGATGGGTTGATGATTTGAAGGCTTGATTATTATTTGAGGGAGTGGTGGTAGTCGCTGTAGTAATTGTGATAGGTCCACGTAATGGCGGCGATGTTGGTAGGCCGAGGGTAACTTTCCACAGTTCCGTGCGCGGGTCTCAATCTCAGTCACTATGGTTTTCAGGTCTTCTAGACCTATTTTTGTCTTGTGGAGAGTTTTCCTAAGACAAGACTTAACTATGCCAATCATTCTCTCTGTGAAACCATTTTGCCAAGGAACTCTACCTAGGTAGGGTAGGGTAGTAAAGGTCCATGAGCATTTCCTTAACTCTAGAGATTTTTGTACTGATGGATGATTTAATATTTCTAACAATATGGGGGAGGCTCCTACGAAGTTAGTAGCATTATCACTAATCAATCGCCGAGGACACGACCGCCGAGCCACAAACCGCCGGAAACACTTGAATAAAGGTTTCGGCACTGAAATCATCAGCTATTTCTAATGAACAGCCCTTGTAGAGGTGCAAGTGAATAAGCAGACATATATTTTCTTTGGGGAGCGTTATCTCCTGTAATTATTATTGCCCCAGTATAGTCGACACCAATAGTATAGTAAAAAAAGTATAGTCAAATGGTTTTAATAATTGTACTCGATCCATGGGGAGTTCAGGGGGCCCGGGATAGGTGATTAGTCTTCCCTCATATCTCTTGCATTTGACACAAGATTTGAGGTAGTATTTAACTGCCTGTCTACCCTGCGGTATCCAAAATTCCCTCCTGAGATAGGCTAATGTGTCAGCCATTCCGCCATGTAACGAGTTCCCATGAGATTCATCCACTAGCAATTTAGTAAGATGATGACGTTTGGGAATTAGCATGGGATTGCAGGTTTTATCGGGAAAATCAGCATTCCAAATTCTTCCCCGACACCTAATGATGCCCTCATTATCTAGGTACAGACCTAATGATTTGATAAGTTTGTTCCTACGGGGCTGGCCGAGGCTAAGAGCTGATATTCCTCAGGAAATTCCTGCTTTTGTATTGTTCTAACCCAAAACTTCAAAGGATCAGAACTATCCCTCTTTATGAATTTGAAGACCAATTTAGTAGTCTTTAATAGTTTGCTTAATAAGGAAAACCTTTTTATATCCATAACAGGATCTGGGATCAATATAGGTTCCATAATTATATCTTCTGATATGTCTGACTTACTATAGACCTTTTGATTAGGCCATTCATTATTATTTTTCAGCCAGGTAGGACCTTTAAACCATAATCCTGTATTTAGTTTGAGGATAGTTGTTCCTCTGGACAAAATATCAGCTGGGTTTTCCTTGGTAGCAACATGATTATAGTGAAATGTGGAACCTAAATAATTTATCTTACCAACACGATTCCTTACATAAGGGATTTTTTGTGTTATGTTTCACTAACCAGTGTAGGCAAATTTCACTATCGGTCCACATATATACCTCACCAATTTGTAATAAATTACTTAGATATTGTGCTAATTTAGTGCCTAATTCTAATGCAGTAAGTTCCATTTGAGCAAGGTTCTAGGCTTAATTGGGGCAACCCGAGCCTTAAGAACATAAGAACATAAGAAAATAAGGAAGCTACAAGAGGCCGCGAGGCCTACACGTGGTAGTTCCTGTCACCTAACACTACCTACATCCACCTTTCATCCCCATCCATGAACTTATCCAGCTCCCCTTTAAAGCTCCCTAATGACTCCGCACTAACTACCTGTCTACTGAGACCATTCCACTCATTCACCACCCTATTTTGTGAACCAGTTTTTCCCTATTTCCTTTCTAAATCTACGCTTTTCCAGCTTGAATCCGTTACTTCTTGTTCTACCTGGTTAAAAGCCGTAAGAACTTTTCCTACCTCTCCTTTATTAAATCCCTTTATCCACTTAAAAACTTCTATCAGATCGCCCCTTACTCTGCGTCTCTCGAGTGAGTGTAATTTTAATAACTTCAATCTCCTCTCATAACTAAAGTTACGCATCCCTTGTATCATTTTGGTCATCCTTCTCTGCACTTTTTCTAACAACACTATATCCATCCTGTAATATGGAGACCAAACTGAACTGCATAGTCTAGGTGAGGCCTGACTAGAGCCAGATAAAGCTTTAGAATAACTTCCGCACTTCTACTTTTAACACTTCTGGTAATGAATCCTAATACTCTATTAGCTCTATTTCTGGCCTCAATACATTGTTTCCTAGGTCGGAGGTCTGGCTCACCCTCACTCCAAGATCTTTTTCACCTTCTGATCTTTTCAGCGATACATTGCTTATGGTGTATCTATTACCAGGGTTTTTTCTACCAACATTCATAACGCTACATTTATCAATATTAAATTCCATCTGCCATCTGACTGCCCACTCGTTAAGTTTATCTAAGTCTCCCTGCAATATGTTTACGTCAGACTGTGATCCAATAATCCTACCTAACTTAGTATCATCAGCAAACTTGCTGATATCACTGCTAATCCCACTATCCAAGTCGTTGATGTAAATCAAAAATAGTAATGGGCCCAAAACAGACCCTTGTGGAACTCCACTTGTCACCAGTCCCCATTCAGATTTGGAACCATTAATTGTAACCCTTTGTTGCCTATTACTTAGCCAAGCTCTGATCCAATGAAGAACCTTCCCATCTATACCATGAGCCCTAACCTTATTTAAGAGTCGCTCGTGTGGTACTTTGTCAAATGCCTTACTAAAGTCCAAATATATTATATCATAATCCTTATCATTATCTGCAGTCTCATAGGCCTTAGGCATAATTACATTACATTCCTCTCCTGCTTTAAGATAAGCTACTGCACCGTATGCACTTTTTGAAGCATCACAAAATATGTGTAGTTGCTGGGGTTGTCGCCCATCAGTATTTATTCTCCTACTTATGTGAACTTCATTTATCTTATTGAACTCAGATTTTATAGTCTCCCATTCTGTTGTATATTTCCCATCAAGGGGGGTATCCCAATCGAGGTGTTCTCCCCAGGCCTTTTGTATTAGACATTTACCCCTTATAGTTATTGGGCTCACTATGCCCAAGGGGTCAAATACTTGGCTGACCTGACTTAAGAGTGTTCTCTTTGTTAGGACTACATCAGAAAAATCTGGACACTTTAATCTTAGTTCATCAGTTTTTACATTCCACCATAATCCTAACACTGATTGGACCTCTGGTGGCGTATAATTAAGGAAATCCTTCCTGATTATCCCTTCTAGCCTTGGAGAATTAGTATTCCAACTCTGTAAGGGGAGGCTGGCCTTAATTTCCTGCATTCTTTATTAGCCAGGTTATACATTTGTATTAGTTCTTCCTCTGAATTTATCGTCCCCTGCAAATTATCCATATAGAAGTTCTTCCCTAATTCTGGGCTATCTGAACCTTTAAAATGGTACTGTAATGTTTTATTTAACAAAAAGGGGCTTGAGCAAGAACCAAATAGAACTGATTTAAACCTATACGTGGCTAGGGGGCTGTCTTCCTGATATATATTTTCAGGCCATAGGAATTTTGTGAAATTTCTGTCTTCTTCCCTTAGACCTAATCTTAGGAAAGCTTTAGAGATGTCAGCCACATAGGCGAATTTATCTGTTCTGAATTTTACTAGGACATCTCCTAGATTGGACAAGAGATTCGGTCCTGTCTGAAGGCAGTCATTTAAGCTAGCATCTTGTTTAGTTTTGAAACTACAATTGAAAACTATTCTAATGGGGGTGGTTGATGGTTGATGAATCTTTGGCCACTGCATGGTGGGGTAAATAATGTCCTATATTATGATTTACTGCTCCGTCCAGTTTTTCGATAAAGTCATCCTTTAATTGATCTTGAATTATCTTATCATAGCACTCCAATTTAGACAGATTTTTCTTCAGTTTTCTTATTGAACTATTTAATTGGCTCTTAACTATGTGATAATTGGAAGGTAACACAGGGGCATCTATTTGCCAAGGTAGTCCTACTTCATATTTACCATTTACATAATTGACAGTGTGATCATAGTGATCTAGAGTATTTTGATCCTCTTTAGGTAACTGTTCAGGTATGATACCGATAGTTTCTAGATCCCATAATTTATGCACGGGGATATCCCCTTCTTCCAATAACTCGTTGATTTGAGTGGGTACTAATGAAGTTCCAATTCTAGCAACCAAGAGGGGTTGTGCATGACTAGGAATGCATTCCTCTTGTTCAGGCTGGTGAGTGATTTGTGGGATAGGTCCCATTATTACTTCACCACCAGCACTGGTGAACATAGAAATGTTATGTTTTTTGATGACCTTACTTAGGTATCGCCCAAAATAATCAGCGCCTATTATTAATTGGTATGGGCCATCAACATCCTCAAAGGTATTTCTAACTAGTCTAACACCTTTCTCTTTCAACATTTCAGCTGTAGATTTTAGTCCTTTTACAGTTAAATTTATACCGATGTTATTAACTACAGCAGCTACCCTACATTTATAATTTCCTAATTGGACTAGTGGTCGAACAATGTCAACACTTTGAGCTTCTTGTTGGCCAGAAAGCCCGAAATGGCTAAGTTCACCTTGCTAATTATATAGGTATGTTGTTGGTGCTCAAGGTTTGCAGTTATTAACCGAGTGTTGAGGGGAGTTTATCCAAAGGAGAAGCAAGCATCTTCCGTAGGGTTTATTCTAAAGAACAGAGATATGCCGGACCACCAGCGGAGGGCTGGTGTTAGCGGTCCGGTTACAGGGCAACGACTAGTTACATGGTATGGTATGCCTGGAGGGCGGTGCACTGTTGCCACTCGTGGCGCAGTTGCCATATAACAATATGCGTGTATTAGGAGGCGTGCATATTATGTAGGTGGTACTGTCTGGTTATATTCACATATCCACACCTCCCTACCCCTTCACGCTCGTAGCGCTAGACTCGAGCGGACTCCTTTTCTTTGAGCCTCTTAGAACGGCGCGGAGTCACATGGGGGTGAATGAAAGGAGATGTGATTTTCTCGTCCGAGCAAGGGGACACAGAGATATGGGGGAGGGTGTCGTCACTTTAGGGGTTGGAAAGGGTCGGAGGAAACGCGGGTTTCGCCACCAACGCGCCCACTAGGGAGACACACCTCGAAGTCCCTGGTCGTGCCGCAGCCCATAACAACTCCGACCTTGTCCCAGCGGTGTGATGTCGGGTCCTGGATACGGACGGTCTGGCCGACACACAGCCTGGGTAGGGGGCGGGCATGCTGGACGTACTGAGCATTGACCTGCTCAGCACGGGCGGCAGCTCGGCGATCACAGTCCTCTGTGCGGGCCTGCCACTCCTCCAAGAAGGACACAGGAGCGGAGCGGGTGGCCATAAAGTGTCATCGCAGGGGATCGTCCCGTGGAGTTAGGGGTGTTGCGAAGCTCCAGGAGACCCCTGTCGAAGTCTTCACTGTCGATGTTGGCGTTGGGCGCCGTCTTGAGGATGAGGTGTTTCACCGACTTGGCGTGGCCATTAGACTGGGGGTAATGCGGCGAAGAAACCGCGTGGTAGACACCCCAGCGCTCCGTGAAGTTCCGGAAGGCAGTGCTGGTGAATTGGGGCCCGCCGTCAGTCCTGAGGCGGAGCGGGATACCAACTTCCCGGAAGTACCGGCAGAAGAGCCGTATGGTGTGCGTGGCGGTAGTATCGGCCCCGCAGGGGACGACCACAGGCCACCCGGAGAGTCTGTCCGCGATGACCAGGAACGACTTCCCTGCGACGGAGAAAAGTCTGCGGAGACGGACTGGAAAGGCCTGGAGGGGTGGTCGTCGCACAGTAGTGGTTCCTGTTGCTGACTGGGCTGTAGGATCTGGCATGGCTCGCAGGCTTGGACGGTGCTGGTAATGTCGCATCGATACCTGGCCAGAAGACAGTCTGCTGTGCCCGGCGCTTCGTGGCTGCGACACCTCGGTGACTGTCGTGCAGCCGAGCAAGGGTGCGGCGGCGGTGGGCTGCAGGAACCACAATTCTCTGGCCATGCAGGACCAGCTCCCCGTCTGCGTACAGGCAGTCACGGAATTTCCAGTAGAGGAGTAGAGAGCTGTGCAGGGTGTACCGATTAGGAGGGAATCCTGATGTCACGCAGTCCCGTAGGCGGGTGTACGACGGGTCTGTCGCCCGCTGCGGCTCGGAGTTCCTGGATCGTCCTATCGGCGTCTTAGTGTGGCGGATCGAGGTGTGAAGGGTCCTGATCCTGGTTTGATGGCGTTGAGGAAACGACGCTCCTGAGGTGTGCTGCGGCTTCGGCGCACACCATCTCGTCCTCTGGCGTATGGCGGCTAACTGGGGCTCGTGACAGTGCATCGGGATGCAGAGCTGCTTCCCAGCACGGCACACGGCCGTAAACAGGTAGGCGAAACCTTCTCCTTGAGGCGTTGGAGGCGAGGGTTCTCAACCGCGTCCAAGTTGTAGTGGTTGAGAATCGGGTCAGGGGTCGATGGTCCGTCATCAACGTGAAGCTCTGTAGGCCTATCAAGTAAGGCCTGCACTTCGACATGGCCCAGGCGGCGGCGAGCAGCTCGAGTTCAATGGTGGCGTAGCGGGTCTCGGCGTCAGCGAGGAATCTTGAGCCACACTGAACGAGGCATGTGCGTCCCTGGCCATGGTCTTGCAGAAGGGCGTAACCAAGCCCGTAGAGGCGAGAGGCGTCACTTTGAAGAATAACTGGAAGTGCTGGGTCAAAATGAGCGAGAATCGGCGGTCGAAGCAGCGCCGTCTTGACACGACTGAAGGCCTCGTCGTGATCAGGTGTCCAAGTAAACGTTCTTTTCGGGCTCATCAGGGCGGAGTGGCTGGGCAGCAGCGGCGATGGCTGGGTGAACTCTGACAGCTGGTTCACCAGGCCATGAATGAGCGGAGGTCAGTCAAGTTAGCGGGAGTCGCGAAGTCCCGGATGGCACTGACTTTGTCCTCATCCGCGAGGTTATACCCGCAGAAGCTCACACTAGGCGCGGCGACCACAAACTTGTCCTTGTTAAGTGTGATCCCGTACTTGCGACATCTAGTGAGCATCTGGTGAATACGTTGGAGATGCGTGGGGAAGTCGTCGTCGAAGAGGAGAATGTCGTCAACCACCTTAACGCAGTTATCTACACCCTGCAGGGCCAGGTCGCCGCGGTAAGCGTCACCGATTGCCGAGAAACCCATGGGACCTCTGCAGTGTTGAAAGCGGCCGTATGGTGTGATAAAGGTTGTCAGGTGTTGGTCGTCCTCGTGTAGTTCCAACTGCCAGTACCCGCACAAGGCGTCCGCTGTGGTGAAAAAACGCGCTGACGGGTTGACACTGCGGACAGCGGTGAATGGAGTTGGGGCAGGATGTGTTGGGCGGGCCACTTGAGAGTTGAGTTTCGTCAAGTCAACCGTGATTCTCACGCCTTTATCCTTAGCCACGACGACTAGCGGGTGACACCACTCTGAAGGGTCGTCACCGGCAGGCTTGATGATTCCCTGACGTGTCATCGACTCAAGTTCCTCCTGAACTTGACGCTGGAAAGCGAAGGGAACCTGCCTCGGTGTGTGAATGGCGAATGGTACGGCTCCCTCCTTCACGTGAATCCTCATGGGTTTGCCCACCATGGGTTCAGAGGAGACGTTTTGAGATCCGCCTTGGAGAGTAACACGTCCGAAAACTCGCGCAGAAAGTGCGCCCGTGCAGCTGACGGGGACGTGGTAGGAGGAAGAGTCATCTCAGCGCATCTGTTGACGTGCTTGACCTCCAATAGTGGCTCCGGGAAAGCAGGTGAAATGATAGCCAGCTCCATGCAGTGGCCTACGGCCACTGCATGGAGGGGCAAGAGGGGCGTTTGAATACCCTCGTGCACCTGTATCTTGGCGGCACCTGTATCTTGGCGGTACAAGATTTCCCGTGGAGCCGTAAAGTAGCGTAAAATCATCCCACAGCAGGTGTCATTACTGACCATCCGGTGTCAGCGTAGTAGTGGACGGTAGAGACTGTAGGCTGCTGAGGGGGATGTGAAGCATTTGCAGGTGTCTCGTGCCGATGACAGTGACGTCGGCGCCTGTGTCTGGTAACATCTGGAGCCTTGAAGTGGACTCGCCGTGCACCAGGTGAACGCAGACCGGGGTGGGAGTCATGGCACTGGAAGGTGAGACATCTGTTAGGCTACGACTGTTGCTGTATTTACGCCCTGAGGTGGGTGATGCGCGACCAACGTTTAAACGCGCCACCCTGGCCATCGTGGCTAGGCGTTTTGCGGGGAGAACCTGTCGTAGTGGCCAGTCCTGTGCAGAGGTGGCATTGGGCTGTCTTGGCGGGAACTTGTCAGTCCCCGCCCAATGACCTTGACGGCCATAGTTATAGCAAGACGCCGCCCTGGCCGGACACTTTGGGCCATGACGCCGCTCACAGGATTGGCAGGGTGAACAGGGCTGGGAACCGCTGTCCTATGTTGAGTCTTCACGGCTGTTGAGGTGAATGAGGCGTCTTGTCGTGGCGCCTGCCTTTCTTGTAGGTAGACATGACGCGAAGCTGGCTTGGAGACGAGTATATAGCGGAGGCTGTATGGCGGGTGGCTTCGAAGGAACGGCAACAGGTGACCACGTCTTGAAGAGAAGCGCCTGTGTCTAGGGAGATAAGGCGTTGAATCAGCTCTTCATCTCGCACACCCATCAGCAGAACCATTTTCAATTGGATCTCCGCGCACGTCATAGCGTTACCAGTACACAAGTCGACCTCCTCTGCCAGGTTCTTCAGGCGTACGAAGAAATCGGAGAATGACTCGCCGTCAGCCTGCTTACAACACAGTAATTCTCGACGGCGTAGTGCTTCATTTCGTTGACTCTTGAAGTGGGACTGTAGGGTGTCTAAGACCTCTGTCACAGTCAAGGAAGTGTCAGGTGCGATCCCTAGGGTATGTTCTAGATCCTTTGTACGTCTAGTGACACAGCATCCGCAGCTGGATGAGTTAAGCTTATGTCGTGACAGCCTCTGTGAATCCAGACGGTAGAGACATGGTAGAGTAATCTTCCCACAGACGACGCCACTGCCGGAAAACTTGGAAGGAAGAATCAGCCAATAACGTCGGTGGACTGTGGGCCACATGCTTGCCTGCTGAAGTCGCGACGGTGGGCGTGGCAGCCACAGGAGAAGCGGCGAGTGGGGCGGTGGTTGTCGCGGGAGTTGCGACCAAGGATAGTACATCCTTGGTTGCGACCGTGGGTAGGGCGCCGCTCGCACCGGCATCGAGGAGGGGTGGAGGTGAAGGAATGTCCCGCGCGCTGGCCGCAGACTGCGGTCTGTGCAAAGGAGACAGAAGTGTGACAAGAACTTGGAACCGTGAATCCTCCTCCTTTCTCCTGGCCTCGTTGTCACGTAATCGTCTCTCCTCATCACGCTGGCACCTCTGCTCTTCATCCTGAATGCGTCGGTTATCAGCTGATAACCGGGACTCCTCCAGATAGCGAATCAAACTTGATATCGCGTCCCCCGGTAGCGGGGAGGAATGTGTCGTGTTTAGTGGTTCAAAGGGTGGGGAAGCGATTTCCCCTTCGTCATCCTCCGAGCCGCTTGCCGCGGGTGACAATACGGGAATGACATCTTGGAGGGAGATGCTAACCGATAACCACCGTACGTGGAATATAAAAAACACAGGGAATTGGGGTTATGTGTGTGTGGAGTGTTGTGTGTGGCGCTGGAGCGGGGTGGGTGAGAAGAGGGGGGGGGGGTCTCTGGCCGCCCGCACCTGGTTTCAAGGTCAGCCGTACCAAGCGGGTGATGGGAACCACCAACGGGCCCGGTACAAAAACGCACACTAACAAACACACAGCACTTATAATACACTGGTTACCCTACCGTCAACGTAGTTCACCCAGCCTACGTCTGTCCACAGGCACACGAGCACACGATGCTGGAGATAAAGTAAATCCAGGGAAGAAGCGTGGTCGGTGAAGAGAATGCCTCGTGGCGTCCAGGCGGGAGTCGTTTGAATGGCGGGAGTCGCTGCCGCGTCTCTCTAAGTTCTTATACCTGCGATCTGCGCATGGTGCTCGAGGTTTGCAGTGATTAACCGGAGTGGTTGAGGGAGTTTATCCAAAGGAGAAGCGAGCATCTTCCGTAGGTGTTTATTCTAAAGAACAAAGATATGCCGGACACCAGCGGAGGGCTGGTGTTAGCGGTCCGTTACAGGGCAACGACTAGTTACATGGTATGCCTGGAGGGCGGTGCACTGTTGCCACATCGTGGCGCAGTTGCCATAAACAATATGTGTGTATTAGGAGGCATGCATATTATGTGAGTGTGACTGTCTGGTTATATTCACATATCGACAGTTGTAATAGATCAACTATCTCTCCACTATAAATGATCTTTGTGCACCACTGTCAAACATTGTTTTCACAATGGCTGAATTACCATTGTGTGCCTCACCTTCAATTCTGCCGTAGGTACAGCGGATGAACTACTCATATTAGTTACTGCCATTTTAACGACCGTAGGGTCTGTTCTCACATGACTATTAGGACATAAGGCTATGTGATGAATGGATTTTCTACACTTCTTACAAGTACCCAGACTAATAGGACAGGCTTGTATTGCATGTTTACCACTAAGGCAGGTTAGGCCGTTTCCCAGATCCATTAGCCTTTTGAGCCTAGTGGAACAATCTGGGTATATATTACATGTGGAGGGTGGATGTTCTTCCTCGCAGCAAGCACATTTTTTTCTGACTTCACTAGTAATAACCCTATATTTAGGAATGGCACCTGTTCTTTGAGTAGGTCTTAATAGTGGTTTACCGGCTGGTCTAGTTTGAAATTATCTACCGGTTTTCTTCCCATCGTAACTTTAGTGGGAGCGGGATAACTACCCACCAATGAGGGCTCTTTAAACTCTAAAGGTGGCTGATATCGCTGATTACCTTTAGGTCTAGATATCTCAATCTCCCTTTGGGGGGGGTTCCTGCTCAATACCTTTCAAATTTTTGCACTCTTGTAATAATCCTTCCTCTATTTGCTTGCCCGTGAAGTAATTACTATTGTACCTCTGATTTAAGCAGTCTCGCATCCTGGTTGGTAGTTTTCTCCATATCATGATACTGACCATCCAGTCTGACTCTGTCAAGGGTTTATGAGCTTCAATGGCTCTTAGTGTGCAATTTAAAGTTATTCTGAACTCTTCCAATTCTCTGTGATTGTGGGAAGAGCTCAGTAGATCCATGAACTTGCAGAAAAGATTCTTTATTATCTGATCTTTATCTTCATAATTATCTCTAAGAATCTTGAGTGCCACATTATAATTGGCATTTTCTACTGTTAATTCCTTTACCAGCAGATATGCAGAACCTCTCAACTGACCTAACAAATAGGTTAATTTATGCACATCTGTTAAATCAGTCCTATCATCAATCAATTTGAATTTATCCCAGAAAGAATACCAATTTTCCCCTTCAAAATGGGGCAATGACAAATCTGGTAATTTAAGTTGAGGTAAAGAGGCTTTGTCTGTGGGTTTCTGATCACGCACTAAGTTCTCATATTTGAATATCGTTTCCATGTATTTTGTACATTCTTGATCATACTTGTCGCAAATTAATGAATTCTTTATCCCAGCTTCTAATAATTGAGAGTAAGCCTCTTCATAATTATTCCATTTAGTTTTTAACATTAGCAGACCTGCCTTTAAACTATTATAGTCAATAGGATAGTCTCAGCTGCTTCCTCACACTTTTTATATAGTTCGTGTAAGCCATCCTAATTTAGCCGCTAATGCTTTAGCCCCTTCCGCCATGATTTTAATTGATTAAATGAAATGAAAAAAAAAAAATAATAATAAAAAGGTTGGATACAAGTTTACGAGTTAGGATTCCCTAATTTAATTATTTTAATCTAAGGGTGGATGTGCAGTTGACTCGGCCTACCAAGGCGCGAAGCCATGCCTATAACCATCCACCACTATATTTAATACACTAACCTCGAAACATTGTTGTTGGCGGATGGTAGCTTACCAATGCGGCCTGTGTGCCGTGGCTGTCTGTGACACGGCGGGCGAGTACGGCGGCCAAGTCAAGGTTCTTTACCAAAGGGGCCAGGGGAAACTGGTGGCTATATATCGTTACCCCCAGAAAGAGAACTGTGAGGTCATGAGGCCACTAAAGTACTTCATTGAGACGTGCGTCTGTGTCAAATAAATCAGCACGACCGCCGGGTGCCCGGAAGAGCAGTTCACACCTTCCACCGTCAGTCGCTGAGGGCATAAACTGTGCCCCACAACGGCCACCTTGTACATTCCCAAAGATAATCCTCACTCGGGGCACCAAACTGTTGAAATTATAGTAATATTGATGTGAACTCACCTTGCTATTAACCCAAGAACTACCTAGACTGCAATGAATGGTTGGACTAAATACCCTATTTAGACGCTAACTAAGGTATACTCAGCAGTGGGAGATGGGTTGATGATTTGAAGGCTTGATTATTATTTGAGGGAGTGGTGGTAGTTCGCTGTAGGGCGCTGGTAATTGTGATAGGTCCACGTAATGGCGGCGATGTTGGTAGGCCGAGGTAACTTTCCATAGTTTCCTGGCGCGGCACGTACTGTTGTGGTGTATTTACCACTTCGTCCTTGGTTTAAACCGATTGATCGGTTATGATGGCTCAATCATAGTAATATGATGAGCGTGACTACACCTTAAGTGTATAATCATGAGTGTACTATACCTTAATCGTGTAGGTCTAATGCGTGAATGATCGCCTTCACTGAAATCTCTGATCAGCTGGACTCGAGCCTCCTACGTGGAGGTTCCAATATCGTATCTTCACATTCTTACATTATGTTAATCCTTTGATTGATTATGGTACTAGTGAATACCACCAGAATTATATTACTATATTTAATGCATCTTATTTATACCTAATTCTATAATAATATATACATAGGTGGAATTTTTACTCATCTCCCTTTTTGACAGGGGAGGCGTATCCCACCATACCATTCTCCCGATTAGAGAGCGGTTTTAGTGGATAATTTCCCACAGACATGTTGGACAGTGAGAGGAACTTGACAGGGTGTGCAGAGGGTTGGGGAGGAGCGTGACATGAGATCGAGTGTGTGAGGTTGGTATGGCCTATGCGTAAGCGTGCGAGAGCAGTCTCCCAACGTCTATTAGAGTGGTAAGGATTTGACCATGGAGATATAGAGGGTTTGATCAGGCGAAGTTTATTGGCAGAGAAAGGGGTCCAGGAGGATTGCCAGCGGTCGAATAGGAAAGATTTAAAGGAGGGGTAGTAGTCGGAGGCTGGCAAGTTTGAGAAACGGGGGCATTGGGACATAGTGGCCGAGCGCGCCAAAGAATCAACGCGTCGTTGCCCGAGATACCCAAGTGCTCTTAGGGGTCCGTGTCCCCTGTCTCTGATGTCCGGGGGGGGGGGGGAGAGGAGGAGAGGAGAGAGAGAGAGAGAGAGAGAGAGAGAGAGAGAGAGAGAGAGAGAGAGAGAGAGAGAGAGAGAGAGAGGGAAAAAAAAGGGGGGAATTCTAGCTTTATCACTTTGTACTATCCTTTTGCACAGCATTCATGCAAACTGTAATTACTGTAACTTTAAACATTAAACCACATACCCAAACCCTCCATTTTCAGTTGAAACTACTACCAAAAATTGAAATAAAAATCTATATGACAAAATTATTTCCTAAAGTTATGTGAACACATCATATAGTATAGAAGCACATTGGGACATACTGTATCACTTAAACAAAAGCTAAAAAAATACACCACAGTCCTTCTACCTAATTCCCTTACGTTGTCTGATCAATCTTGTAGCTTACTCATTACACAGCGCGCCAAAGTATTGTTCGCGACATCATAATACAGCGCTTCCATACGGGAATTCAGAAAATGTACTCTATGGCAGCCTACTGACTTCCGAGAGAGATATCTTACATATGGCAGCTTGTTTAAGGCACGGGCAGTCCATCAAGACCGTTGAGGAATGTTCAGATGCCACTTGTCAATTATAGACGAAGCATTTTAAAAAGTATCGCCTTCCTTCCCGCGAGTAATTTGAAACAGACACGCATTGGTATAACTATCATTATTTTCATAATGAGTGGCAAGAAAGACCTAACAAAGGAGCAAATTAAAGTTATTGTATCTCTACACAAGGCAGAGAGGCCAGTGGAAGAAATATCAAGGATTGTGGATGTTACGAGGAGATGTGTGCATAAGTGGGTGGAAAGTTTCACGGTGGGTTGCACCGTCGCGACAGCCGCGACACCAGAACATTATAAGTGGCCAGGGCGAGGATAGATGATGATGACATGAAATGAGAGATGACCATGAGCAAAACCTACAGCTCAAATGTTATCAAATCAATACAGTATACTACACCTTTTCCCTCTCAAATTAAATCAACTGAACTTCAAATTAAAACAGGTAAATCTCAAATTAAAACAACTCAAGTTTAAATTAAAACAAGTGAAGTTTAAATTAAAACAACTGCAGTTTAAATTAAAACAACTGAAGTTTAAATTAAAACAAGAAGTTTATATTAAAAAATCTGAAGTTGATAATAAAACAACTGAAGTTTAAATAAAAATAACTGAACTTAAAATTAAAATAACTGAACTTCAAATCAAAATAATTGAATTTCAAATTAAAAGAATAAAATCATCTATTATATTTTGAAATTCATTTGTTTTATTTTGAAGTTCTGTTCTAATTTGAATGAAAAGGTGTATTATGAAATCCCCTAGAAAAGTAACATATTTCTTCCTGCAAACTTTTTCTTATCCTTATACCAGAGTGCTGCCAGCAAAGGGAAGAGGGAAAAAATTTGTTATGAAAAGATATACCATTCTTTTAAATATTTTTACACAGCATAATACATAGATAAAGCAGCACAGGATGAAGTAACGTATAGCTATTCCGTGTATGTTAGTACACATACTGTAGTTATACAAAAGAAAACAAGTTACATTTTTTGGCACTCAATTTTTTTTGGCTCTCAAAATTTTTTGGTACTCAAAAATGTTTGGCACTCAAGAAGTTTTGGCCTTCAATTATTTTTTGGCACTTTTAACACATTTTTTGGCACTCAAAAAATTTTGGCATTCGAAATATTTTGGCAATCCAAAAATTTTGCCACTCAATTTTTCGGCACTCAAACATTTTGGCCAAATTATTTTTGCCACTCAAAAATGTTGAGTGCCAAAATGTTTGAGTGGCAAACATTTTTAGTGTCAAAAAAAATTGAGTGGCAAAATTTTTGGAGTGGCAAAATTTTTGGAGTGCCAAACATTTTGGAGTGGCAAAACATTTTGAGTGCCAAAAAAAAATTGAAGTGCCAAATATAAAAAGTAAAAGTTTAATGTCAAATATTTTTTCGTGCCAAATATTTGTGCCAAAAAAATTTGTGCAAAAAAAATTGAGTGCCAATTTTTTTTATAGTGCCAAACATTTTTTAGTGCCAAAAATTTGAGTAAAAAAATGTTGCCAAAAATTTTACTTTTGTTTTCTTTTGTATAACTACAGTATGTGTACTAACATACACGGAATAGCTATACGTTACTTCATCCTGTGTTACTTTATCTATGTAGTAACTATGCTGTGTAAAAGTATTTAAAAGAATGGTATATCTTTTCATAAATAATTTTTTCCCTCTTCCCTTTGCTGGCAGCACTGGTAAAAATAGGAAAAAAAGTTTGCAGGAATAAATTTTTCTTTTCTGGGAGTTTTCATAATACACCTTTTCACTCTCAAATTAGAACAACAGAACTTCAAAATAAAACAAATTAATTTCAAAATATAATAGACGATTTTTTTCTTTTAATTTGAAATTAAATTATTTTAATTTGAAGTAGTTATTTTAATATAAACTTCAGTTGTATTAATTTAAACTTCAGTTGTTTCAATTTGAGATTCACTTGTTTTAATTTGAAGTTCAGTTGTTTTAATTTGAAGTTCAGTTTGTTTTAATTTGAAGTTCAGTTGTTTTAATTTGAAGTTCAGTTGTTTTAATTGAAGTTCAGTTGTTTTAATTTGAAGTTCAGTTGTTTTAATTTGAAGTTCAGTTGTTTTATTTTGAAGTCGTTTTAATTCGAGTGAAAAGGTGTAGGTCTGCCACTGAGGTAAACATTTATGTTGGGGCAGCATAAATTATCAACATGCTGCTGTATGAAATACTAGGCTATATGAATAAAAAAAAATTCTTCAGTGCATGTAAACTTGCATTTTCTAATCATGGTCTTGGAAGGATATGAAAATCCCAATATTATAAATTTTCTCTTCCACAAGGAATCATTAAGTTTGTAAGTAGGGGAATCAATGCATATAAACACAGACGCAAGTGTCTTTACCAAGTAACGGCATAAAGGGCCTGGTCTTTTCTGAGCTATACTCGTGTGGTCCTGTTTTTCGTATTTGTTTATAGTTTTTCTTTATAGTAATGATTGACGCACACTTCTTGCAACCATCTTCTTCATCTAGTTCATTCCAGGAATCTATAAGAGATGAACCATGCATGATAACCATGTTTCTTTCGAGTTACCGTATTAAAAAAATTATTCCTTTTCTCAATCTTTTCTTGTCCCTCAAATATCAAACCCCTTTTTGTCTTCTTAACAGGTATTTTCTGTGTTAAGTAAATTTTTTTTAAATAAATAAATTATATACCATAAACCAAAACGAAGTCTCTTCATATTTCAGTTGTTGGCGATTAAATTTCTTTTAATCTTTCCGTGTAGGTTAGATCTTCAACTCAGGCACCATATATTCTTTATTTTGTGAGGGAACCACACAATTTCATCATACTCTAGTTTGGCGTGTGGTGTATGTGTGGTGTGCGTGTGCGTGTGCGTGTGCGTGTGCGTGTGCGTGTGCGTGTGCGTGTGTGTGTGTGTGTGTGTGTGCGTGGGAGCATGTGTCTGTCTCAATTCAGATTTAATGAGCCCATGCACTTTTCATAATCATGTGCCTGGCAATCATCATCCCTCCAATAACTATCATTAATTTGAACTTCTATGATCACAAACTTTTTTTTTTAGCCTAATAAATTATAGTAAAAAAAATAGAACAAATACCACTGAAAAAAAAGTACATGCACAATGAATACAGTAATAATTAGTTAATAAAATGACCAAAGTCATGCAAACAACATTATAATTGGTTTAAAACATATATACACATGCACTTCCCGAGCTCTGATTTCAGCTGTTTCCTCATTTCTGACTGAAGTAGTTTTCTTTTGCTTATCATTATTTACACTTGAAACACTTGCCCTATAATAAAATGTTCATTGAAAGCATCAGTCAGAACCAGCAAACACTTTCCGTCTCGTGTCTTGACTAGCACTGATCAAACCATCACAAGCATCACTATTCCTGAATCTGAACAAAAATCAGAAAGAAACAATGTGTGCATGAGGACAATATTAATGATATACTATTATTGGTATACATACTATTCATAGCCCTCCTGTAACTAAAATAACTCCATAGTCCTCTAAACTGAACAGAGAAATTTTGCTACTGTTCCACTGTATTGTTAGAATTTTTTTGGCCTGTTGAAAACATTGCTGCAAATTTTAGATACAGCAATGCTGGTGTTACTGCAGTGCCATAAAACTTATAGAAACAGAAAAAAGGTAATGTTTGAGAAGCTGGAGTTTCGGGATAACTTGAGGTTCACAACAAACTGAACATTCCTCACAAATCTCCAACTTTTTCCTAAGTTCTCTGATCCCAGGTGAACATAAAATATCTAATTATGAATAACAATCTAAACCAACAATAACAAGTCTATTGTAGACCATTCAACTAGATTTTTTTTTTGTAACAATGGATGAGGTCATCACTGGAATTAAATGGATTGATGAATCCAAATAAGTTACAATAATAGACAACCATTGATTATATCAGCCTTTTACTAAATTTTCAACATTGATGAAAAATTGAGCAAACTTTTTCATAAACTTATATTCAACAAGTAGCCTTGGACTGGATTTATAACAATGAATCTTTAAAATGATACAAAGTATATAAAATGTGAAAAGTACACCAGACCCAAAGAAACACAAGACAGGAGGTTCAGGAAGAGAGCATTACTCTCCCAGGCCACTGTCTCTAGCTAGTACTGACACGCTGCTGTCCTCCCGCCTCACACTAATAGCAGCACGCTGGCACACATTACAAAGAATTTGCTACACATGTATATGTATATAAATCACTAATAATCCCCATACCAAAAAATCCAAAATGTTGAAAACACATTGTCACAATAATGAATATAAATAATGATTTTGAAAGTCACATCACTATAATCTTCAATACCTAGTCCGAAATTAATCATGTTAAATGTTTACTCAACTGAAGTTTCTTTACTAGATCTCTTTCAAAATTACGAATTTGTTTAAGAAAAAAAAAAAAAAAATTTAATGAACACTAATACTGAAGAAACTTTAATACTTTCAAATATAGATTTCAGTGCACAAATATCTCTGTTAACTTTGCAGCGCTGTTCAGAGCGTGCTGATTCACTGTTCAGGTCTTTCTGCGCAGCGGCCCTTCACTCTCTGATTCCAGTTCAGCGAAAGCATCAAGTTTATTAAGAACCACTGGTTGCCTGGCAAGGAGTGGACCTAATGTATGGAGGGGTCTCTCTAGTGACATGACTGCACCACCGTCACTCCCAGCACCAGGAGAAGCAGACAATTCATAATCAATATCAAAGCCATCACTACACACCGATTTTCCTCTCTGCGATCTCCTTACCTGCCTCACTAATCTATCGTTCTTGTCATGCTGCTCTAAAATGGCACTTTCCAAAGTCTGATTGGTCGATGATAAAGCCTGACGCGTAGCTCCACTGCTCGACACTGCTCGGCCCCGGCCTCTCTTGCAGCCTTGACTGCTGCTTGTTGTTGTTTTACCTGCTTACAATTTTCTTCATAAAGAGCTTCAAGGTCTGCTACACGGCTTAGAGCTGCATCGAGACCAGTGGAAGCAATATGACATTGCTCCTCAAGCTTTTCTATCTGCTGCTGGGCAGACATACGCTCTAATTCTATGGCAGCTTTCACTGCAGGGCCCCTTGCGAGGGTTAACTTTGTTACCTCTTGTTGTATTGGTCTTGAACTTCACCCATCAAACATATTTGTTTGTGCAACTCCTCCATTTGGTTACGCAATATTCCATTATCTTCTGACATCCGTGCTTGCAAGGTTAACTGTCTATCTTTATCAAAGAGGGCAGCTTGGACACCTTTGATTTGATTATGCAATAAGGAATTTTCAGAAGTTAGTGATGTACATTGTTTTTTCAATATATTTCTGTCTTCCTGAGCATTGTCATGCTCTACTTGAATCTGATTTATCCTCGCTTCTTCCTTGGAGAGGGCTGATTGAAGCTGTTGTTCTTTTAATGGATGAAGTCATCTGTAGATTTTTCAACTCCATCTTCAAATGATCAACTTCTTCTTCTAAGTGGTTAACTTTGGCTTGAAGACCACGATGCTGCTCTTCAAGTGCGTATACCTTTTTGGCTCGTCCTAGGAGTCTGCGATTACGTTCAGCATGCACTTCACGCTTATACCTCTCTATAAGTAACAAAAACCTGCTGTACACGAATCTGGTTTCTTAGACCTTCAAATGGGAACCCTAAATGACTTGCTGGTTGCCACAAATATTCCTACTTTCACTGCCAATTTTAGATGAAAGTTGAAGATACTGATCTAGTAGTTCATGAGGTGACTTACTTGACGCACCCTTTTCATTAACTGCATTGTCAGATGCTTTTGGCTTATTTGCAGAGGTGGGCCCCGAGAGTAAGAGCATCAAGAAGCTGTTCATAGGATTGACAACAGTGGTTTCTTCATTTTTGTGTTGTAGCTTCACTTGTCACAACTGCTTGCCTTATTGGGGAAAGAGTAAGAGACGATAGGGCAGATTCTTTTCTAGTACGACTTTCAGGTACATTAATTGCTACAGCTAAGTCAGGACAAGACGAGCTTAAGTATAAATTTTTCAACGGTGTATAGCCAGGTTTGGTTGGAGAAACTACAGTCCGTACTGTGCCCATCATGTTGTATTGTGACAGGTCTGGTGGGGACCACACTGACTCAAAAATCTTAATCTCATAGTTTTCATATTCCTGACTAAGTCTGTCATAGATCTTTGATTAGGAACTCCCAAGCCAAGAGTCTCTGTCTCATCACAATCTGTATCACAAGGTTCAGTCTGGTTTTCATCGGAGGATCTTCTACTTTCACTACCAATAGACTCTTTTTCTTCAGATATTCGAGTATCAAGAATAGAGTAAGGTCGGCTGCTTCTGCCATCACTTTCCATTTCAAAGTTGTGGTCAATATTTTGCATGAAGTCTAAATCATTACCATTAGAAGTTTGTTCTGCAGAAATTCCTAGCTGTCCAAAGTCAAATTTACTACCATCATACATTGACATTTTACGCCTTCTATTTACTGATCGGTGAGAGGCACTTGGATATCACTTGCTTTTGTACACTCTTCACTTTCAGTCACACTGACATTCTGTTTTTCTACCACAACCTTATTATATGTAACTGCACTCTTTTCCTTTTCTCTTATTTCTTTTACATCTTTGAATTGTTCCTCTTTGCTGTCTGTTTCAACTTTACTTTCAGTTGCATGAGCATTTCTTTCTGGATCTGTTTCCTCTCTTTAAGTATCTCTTGCAACTTGCTGTTGATAGGAGGAACGCCCTGCTCTGGAAAATATATTCTGGCAATGATCATCAGGGAATTTAAAAGGAGATTGATCTTTCCTGGTTGGTGACATAGGACTAGGACAAGCTTCTAATCAGCTGCTTGGTTACTTGCACTGTCCTTTCCAGAGCTGTGTTGAGGGGCAAGGCAACCACTGCAGTATTGGGTCGCCGCACTACTACATTATTGCCGTCTATCTTCAGTGGTGATGTGAATGGTGTTGTTTCTGGAGTAGCCTCTATGGCAGCCTCAGGAGGAGATTCTGCTACTCTTCCAATTAGCTTCAAGGCAGGGGCACTGATGGGGTACACTGGAGTGTGGGGCACTGAGGAGGATGAGCCACGGGTGTAGATGAAACGCTACCTGGTGACGGTAGGGCCAAAGTAGGTGACCAAAAATAGTTTTCCGCAGCATATAGGAGCCAATTGGTAGGAAGTGGTACAGCATCAAAGCAGATTCACTGTTCAAACTCAAAATAAAGAAAGAGCCACAAGTATCTTCACAAGTTGATTCCACTGGGTCTAGGCATAATTTGGCACACTCAAGTATAAGCTGGTGAGTTTCAAGTCCTTTCCATCTGTTTCTGGTTAATTCAGAGTCTTTAGTTTCAGTTATAAGCAGAGGATGGAGACGTACATTCTCCATCATTGGCTTGAGGGTACTAAAAAAACAGGCCGAAGAGTTTGGTTTTGAAAAACTAGTTCGCAGACAAGTTAGGAAATGACATGGGTACAAGGCGTATAGTCGATGGAAAAGAGAGTAAACTGCCACCTGTAAGAACGGCTGGAAGGCCTTATCAATATCTCGCTTTGGTGTCCAACGAACCAGCCGACAGAATATGTCCAAAATATGGCCTAGATGTAAGCGTCCCATCTCGTGTGGCAGAATGGGCAGAAGAATGACTATCACCATGACTGCACCTACCAATACCGTACATCTTCATCTCCTATCAGCACACGCAATAGCTCCCTCATGGCTGTGTGATTGATAAACTTGTGCAGCCAAGTGGGTGGCGGCTGACGGCGGACACCGTAGAGGGAGATGCAGGTGTGGCGGAATCGGTCCGGGCCTTTGAGTCCCTCCATCAGTTTGTCCAGCAGGTGACGGTCATGTGGCTCACTAACCCCTAATAGTATGTCGAGCAGACGACCACTGTAAATTCAAACAATGAAATAGAATAAATGACTGTACAAATAGTCTATACAAGAAAAAAGTTCACAGCAAGATTTACAATATCATACATACATATCACAAATCATATTACAATGAAATATAAATCACAAATATATAGAACTGACCTATTAGAGACATAGAAGTACTCCAGGAGCCAGTGATGAGCCAAGACTCCCGCACCGTAGAGAAGGTCTCCTTGAGCAGCAGCCGCACCTCATGGGCTACTTCCTCCTGGGGGCTCTCCAGGAGGCCCAGGAGATCCCCACATCCAGGTCTCTTACCTCCATCATATCACACTGAAAGCACACAATACTCTTAAAGTTGGAATTAAAGGTGACTTGTCAATTCTGTTAAGTAAAGGGATCTTTCAAAATATTTTAGTAACTTTAAATTTATTTGATTATTGGGATTACAGTAAAAATATAACAAACCAGCACCCAGGTAAAAGGAAAAAATTTCATAAATGATGTACCATACAGTAGAACCCCTCTAAACTCAAACCCCTCATTCCCGGACAAATAAATATATATAATCTGGGGGGATAGATTTCATATAACTCTGATATGTCAGTTATATGAAACATTGGGTACGCAACTCTGACAGCCCACCACCAGGACAAGTGTGGCAATTTCACTGCTGCGTCAGTCTGCCACAGGATTACCAACTGGCATTTTTTAATGCCAAATTTACCCATTATTGGCAGTAAAAGACATGTTTGACAGTGGAAAAATTATAATTTGGCAGTTTAGCATTGAAAATATCAGTCTGGCAATGAGAAAACTAGCTGATATCATTTTGGTTCACATTGCATAACAGATTATTGCTACCAACGACCACATGCCTCGAGCCTTCAACATGTAAGGGATGAGGTGATCCAGCAACAAAGAAGCAGAGTAGCCCAGAAAAAGATAATTCCTTTATGCCTCACCCACCAAGGCCAAGTAGCAGTGCTTCCACTACCATGTCACAACCATCAACTTCTAGGCCAGGCAGCATGCGCCTCTAATCACAGGTGCCACTATAAAATCCTGCCTGCGCCATTACGGGCGAGGGCCAACCATCACAGCCCTTAATTAAAGGCTGGTTCACACTGAGGTTTTTTCGGCATTTTTGTAGACAGAGAAGTCGGTCTCTTGCTGGCTAGTGCGGAGATTACGTTCACACACGCAATTCGTTCGGTCAACATATCTTCTTCTTCTTGTGACCTTTTTCGCTTAGTATCGCCAAAGACACTCTACGTTGCAGTGTCTTTGGTATCGCTTTGTAGGTCGTCTGTCAAGCTCGTGCTGACGACCAGGGTCGTCCCTGACTTCCCGTGCCTGACCTGCAGGGTCAGGGGTCACGTCGCGCTACAGGGGCTAGGGGCTAGTGGCTGGCTTGTGTGCATTTGGCGCGTGAAAGATAAGTTTCGCGCACTTTATTATAATTAGTATTGATAGTTTCATTTTTTCCTTGATATCATCTACTAAATCAAACCCCACGTCTAACCTAACGTAATCTGATTTAAACTAACAACCGTTTATGGCTAGCTAAAATGGAAAATTTTCGGTATTATATGTATCGCCATTGGCATGGGAAATTGGGGAAATTGATGAAAAGATCTGCACGATGATGTAAGTTAAATTTGTTAGTTTTTAGTGCCCAATACTCGAATTACACCAATAATTGGGGTGATTGGGAAGAGGGGGTGCTGGCTTCTTAACCATGCCCACAACAACAACCACCATGCCCACAACAACACACCAGCCATGCCCTCAACAACACCAAACCAGCCATGCCCTCAACAACAACACACTAGCCATGCCCTCAACAACACACCAGCCATGCCCTCAACAACACACCAGCCATGCCCTCAACAACACACCAGCCATGCCCTCAACAACACACCAGCCATGCCCTCACAACACACCAGCCATGCCCTCAACAACACACCAGCCATGCCTCAACAACACACCAGCCATGCCCACAACAACAACACACCAGCCATGCCCACAACACACCAGCCCATGCTCACAACACACCAGCCATGCCCTCAACAACACACCAGCCATGCCCACAACACACCAGCCATGCCCTCAACAACAACACACCAGCCATGCCCTCAACAACAACACACCAGCCATGCCCTCAACAACACACAGCCATGCCCTCAACAAAACACCAGCCATGTCCACAACACACACAGCCATGCCCTCAACAACACACCAGTCATGCCCTTAACAACACACCAGCCATGCCCTCAACAACACACCAGCCATGCCCTCAACACACACCAGCCATGCCTTGAACAACACATCAGCCATGCCCTCAACAACACACCAGCATGCCCTTAACAACCACACCAGCTATACCCTTAACAACACACCAGCCATGCCCTTAACAACACACACCAGCTATACCCTTAACACACCGGCCATACCCTTAACAACACACCAGCCATGCCCTTAACAACACACCAGCCATGCCTTGAACAACACACCAGCCATGCCCTCAAACACACACCAGCCATGCCTTGAACAACACACCAGCCATGCCCTCAACAACACACCAGCCATGCCTCAACAACAACACACCAGCCATGCCCTCAACAACACACCAGCCATGCCCTCACAACACACCAGCCATGTCCACACACACCAGCCATGCCCTTAACAACACACCCGCCATGCCCTCAACAACACACCAGTCATGCCCTTAACAACACACCAGCCATGCCCTCAACAACACACCAGCCATGCCCTCAACACACACCAGCCATGCCCTCAACAACACACCAGCCATGCCCTCAACAACACACCAGCCATGCCCTCAACAACACACCAGCCATGCCCTCAACAACACACCAGCCATGCCCTCAACAAACACACCAGCCATGCCCTCAACAACACACCAGCCATGCCCTCAACAACACACCAGCCATGCCCTCAACAACACACCAGCCATACCCTTAACACACCCAGCCATGCCCTCAACAACACACCAGCCATACCCTTAACAACACACCAGCCATGCCCTCAACAACACACCAGCTATACCCTCAACAACACACCAGCTATACCCTCAACAACACATCAGCCATACCCTTAACACACACCAGCCATGCCCTCAACAACAAACACCAGCCATGCCCTCAACAACAACACCAGCCATGCCCTCAACAACAACACACCAGCCATGCCCTCAACAACACACCAGCTATACCCTAACGACACACCAGCCATGCATTCAACAACACACCAGCCATACCCACAACACACCAGCCATGCCCTCAACAACAACACACCAGCCATGCCCTCAACAACACACCAGCCATGCCCACAACACACCAGCCATGCCCTCAACAACAACACACCAGCTATGACCGCAACAAAACACACCAGATACCCTCAACAATAAACAACCGCAATGCCTCTCACAAAACACATACATAACACACTTTAACGTATCCCTATCAGTCCATAGGGCATACCAGTCACCACTTGAAGGAGCAACAGTCCTATACAACCTACGTCTAGGGGTTCGGAGGCACAAATGCCAGGGTGTGTCACATGTCATGTTCCCTGGTCCTGCCTTGCCTGCCTCGCCTCCTTCAGCCGCGGTGATCAGCTGTTTGGGCTCAACTCAAGGCTGCCAACACTACGTACCTGTACCATCAATTACTTATATTTATCATCCTATTCATCATGATATCCTATTGAAATGGATGGATTTCATATGTATATTTATGTACCTTAGTGAACGTTATCTAACTATCATTTTCTTTTTTTCTTTAGTGAAATAAGTCAATACAATTAATTGCACGGAATTGTTGGCACTTCTGGTTGTTCCGAGTGTAGACAAAGAAGCTCACATATATTTATTGTAATGTTTAATGTTACAGGATTGATGCCACGAAGTCATAGAGGCCATTGTATCTTGATATTTTTCATACAGTGCATAACAACATTTAATACGGTGGTGAAAAAAGGTTATTTAGTACCGTCGCAAACTATAAAACTGACCAAATTTGTCACTAGCTGATGCCCTTAGATACAAGACTATTTCCTTGTTCTTTTCAGTACAGATAGTGTTATCGAAAATATAGTATATCATTCAGCAGTAATGACTTATTCATGTATACTATTACGGTTACTGAGTTACACCAAGCTTCCGTACGTGTGTATGCAAGACAATACATTGGTTAAGTTATCTTAACCAACCTGTGATGCAAGCTAGGTGATCTTGCAACTTTTCCGATATTGCATGCAGGCATCATGCAGTTCATGCTTGCCATTCAAGGATACATTTGTCAACCATTGGGGGCGACATAATTAAGTAATATGCAGCTGTCTTTATTATAGCCTGGCTAATATATATCCTATTATAGCCTAATATATATAACGAGGTACTTTGAGGGAGCTAAACCGGCGTTGTTCGCTATTTAATTGAATATACATACTTCACCTTCAATTAAATAGTAAACAACACATGGGTAGCTCCCTCAAAGTACCTCGTAATTAGGGTATAATAAAGACCGCTGTTACACCTGTCGCCGTCAATCAAGGATAAAATTATCCTTGCCGTCGCATGGATTTCCGCCTACATGCAATCTAAAGAATGGTCGACCTACGGGTAAACCAAAATGAGACGCCTCGGCGCAGTGACGTCAAGTGGGGGTAAACAGTGGGGGTAAACAGAATGGATAATTCAGTAGTGAAAAAGTGAATACACTGGTTAACTCTTGCAATAGTAATATGCAGTGGCGGCTCGTGATAAAATAAAATGGGGGACTGCAAGCTTCACACAACAGTAGGATACACAAATTTTACCTATCTCAGGTATGAGTGTAGTTGATGTTCACGGATTTCAGGGCATGGTAGTAGTGGTGGTGTAGAAGGGATGGGGGGGTGGCAGTAGGGGGGATGGATGAGGTGGGGTGGTAGAATTACGTCCCGTATTATTTGAAAATAAGTCGGTACCACTTGATTTCAGTCTTTTCATTAATGTCAGCTGGGATAAGTTGATGTTTAGCAAATACTTCACTGGATTTTCCATCGTCATAGGGTAATTAAAGAAAGCGTGATTTAACCACACCGTCCTTTTTTTGTTTTTCTTCAGCAAAAAGGGGATCCCACGATCGCAACCCCCTTTGCTACCAAAAATTTCGCACTCGAGTTAATCCAAAATTTGGGCTAATCGCACCAGGATCTATAGACTTATCGGGTCTCTCCACGGCTTTTACTGAAATTTTCCTCTTGTGCGCTTGACGTCAGTGGCAGTCGAGGAGGTCAGCCTCCCGAGGCTCCCTCTGAAGTCCCTCAAAAATAGGTCGCCACTGGGCCCCGCCCTCGTGGAGTACAACAAAACGTATACCCCTCTCTCCTTTTTCTTCTTCCTTTCCCCCCTCTTTCTCTCTTTTCTTTTCTTCTTCTTTTATTTCTGCTCCTCTTTCCTCCTCCTCTCCCTCCTCCTATATTCCTCCTTCTCCCTCTTAACCCTCCACACGATGAAAATATTCACTATAATATTACATACTGGCTATGATGTGTGTTGTGTGTGGTGTGTGTGTGGTCACCTGACTTTTAATCCCCTCATTAAAGGAGGGGTCAGATGAGGTGAGGCTGAGGTAGCAGGTCTTTCCTTCCTTCTCTTCTCTCTCTCTCTCTCTCTCTCTCTTCTCCTTCCTTGATCCCCCCCCCTCCTTCCTTCTCTCTCTCTCTCTCTCTCTCTCCTCTCTCTCTCTCTCTATCTCTGGGCATAAAACACAATTTTTTGTCAAGAAACATATAATATAAATAGTAAGAAACACAGAAATAGCAATGCAAACAGCAGAGAGAGAGAGAGAGAGAGAGAGAGAGAGATGGAGGAGAGAGAGAGAGAGAGAGAGAGAAAGGGGGAAGGAGGGAGGGAAAGGAGAAGAGAAGAGAGAGAGAGAGAGGAACGAGAGAGAGAGAGAGGAGAGAGAGAGAGAGAGAGAGAGAGAGAAGAAGGAAAGGAGGGAGGGAAAGGAAGAAGAGAGAGAGAGAGGAGAGAGAGAGGAGAGAGAGAGAGGAGAGAGAGAGAGAGAGAGAGAGAGAGAGAGAGAGAGAGAGCGGTGAGAGAGAGAGAGAGAGAGAGAAAAGAGAGAGAGAGAGAGAAGAGAGAGAGGAAGGAGAGGGAGGGAAAGGAAAGAAGAGAGAGAGAGAGAGAGGAAGAAGGGAGGGGACACACATACACACACACACACGTGCACAACCACCCACACGCACACGCACACACACATACACAGTGTTCACTCATGGTCTTGTCCACGCGAGCTGGCTCGCGATCGCCAGTTTTCACCCCTCTCAGTGCGAGCTTGGAGCTCATTATTACCGATCTTTGGGCAATGCTGGGACCTCACACAACACACACCCCATCCCCTTGCTCAAGGGGGATAGTAACCGCCCGAATTTGTCAAGTGAAAATCCCCGGAGTGTGTGTGTGTGGGTTGTGTGTGTGTGGTGTGTGTGGTGAAGAAAGAAAGATTGGATGCTTTTTGAAAGTTTTCGAAAGGAGGGGAGGAATACATAGGAAGGAGAAGGAAGAGCACAGGAGGAGGAGGGAGGATGATGACGAGGGATGAGACTCGGGCATATTTTAGAATAGTCCACGATACAAAATCGTCGTTTTCTCGTCGTTTTCTCGAGCTACTGCCTCTGACGTCACTAAGTTGCGCGTGGTTTAACCTAGTACTCTATTAATCTTGAATCGCACCACCAGTCAGCACCGCCGGAGTGCAATGGTGGGCCTCTCCCTGAGAAAACCGCCTCAGGATCGCGGTTCTCCTGTGCCAGGTAAGTATTGCACACCATACCCTCCTGTGCCAGGTAAGTATTGCACACCATATTCTCCTGTGCCAGGTAAGTATGCAGACTAAAAAGCTGGCTCGGCTGCAGCTCTTGGTGTTCACAAGTGGCGCGGCGGCAGCACAGACATGAATCGTACAGCAAATATAAAAGAAACTTACTTTTTGGTCTGGTTTTAATAAAAATTTCACTTAGAAAACGTATTGAAAATAACATATAATGAACTTTTATTATGATATTTTTTGTTAATAGTGTAGCAATTCTGTTGTGTCTCTAAAGACATCATACACCTGGCAGTGAGTGTCTGGGTGCTGCAGCTCCGCAGCCCTATGCCACGAGCCGCCACTTGGAATAGGGGACAGAATAGGGATAAAAGAAAGCAAAAAGTGCGGCGCCAACGGGAGGGGAGATCGAGCTATATGAGTAGATCGGGGCCATACATGAGAGCTATATGCCAAAATTTTATATAATATATATTATATAATATATTATAATTAATATATATATATATATATATTATATATTTGGGGATAAGGCCAAGAGCTATATGAAGGTGTTTTTTTTCCCTTTTTAAAGCTGCCCCTCTATCATGTAAGCTAGACGGAACCGAAACCATAAAAAAAGTTACCGGTTCCAGTTCCGTGATACATTACATACCCTTTCCCACACATACTTATGACTGAATCTGTTAGTAATAATTTTTGTTCATATATATTTTTTGTAACACTCGTTTTTTGTCGAACATATGTTTCCCTAGATCAGGTAAACTCAATTCAGTCAATACTAATTTTTTCTCATATATCCACTGATTCCAACATATGAGCACAGAGAGCATTATGAGCTCTCCCCCGCATCGTACCCGAACAGTTTTTCTCGAGGTACATATTGAAGATTTTTTACAGGCTTCAGCTTCCAAGCACAGGTGATAAATGGGGTGGAGGAAATAGAGATAAATTAACATAAAAAAGGGAAAAATTTTATTTCTTATTATGAAATACAAACCTTACAAAAAGAAAATATATAGGAGACAAAAGTAAGAGGTAATAAATTTTGAACTATGCAATAGTATGCCTATTTAATGACTAGACTCTAGAGTCTAGAGGAAGTTGAGGAACACAGTTTCAAAAAAATTGAAGACGGAAGAAATGTCTTAATGGCAGCGCGCGATACATATCAGATGTATTCAGGTGACTTACGCACCTTTACAGCCTGAGCCTGCAGGTGCCACAACCAAGCGGCAAGCGCACGCCACGGTAGAGACGGCACGTTGCAGATTCAATGGGTGGGAGGTTTTTATAGGGGCTCACTCTTTCGAGAAGCCCTTTTCAAGATAAACTTAAAAGAGTAATTGTTTAGACAACTATTTCACAGCTTAGTAAATATATATACTAGATCAAATTCTGGCTACTTATATCTTTCTTTTTATGATAATATTTTTTCAATTTGAATGAAAATTTTATTTTTTATATTTATTTTTTATGTCAAAAAAGATAAGTATTATTGTAAGAAATACAAAAATCATGTGATGATAAAATTTAATTTGACTATATTGTAAATACAAAAAATATAAATA
>JACEEZ010022848.1:264117-324117 GCA_016584305.1 Chionoecetes opilio
TTACATTAGTCTGGTTTTAATGAAATTCACTTAGTAAAGTATTGAAAATAACTATAATGACTTTTTATTAGAATATTTTTAGAGTGTATATTCTGCTGGTCTCAAAAAGACATCATACACCTGGCAGTGATTGTCTGGGGGTGCTGCAGCTCCGCAGCCCTATGCCACGAGCCGCCACTGGGCATATGCATATGCATATAGGCATAAATGAAAAAAAAAAGAAGAATTTTTTTTCTTTACTTTTAAAAAGCGCTTGACAAAGTCCCCCATAAGCGTTGACTTACGAAATTAAAGTCACACGGCATAACTGAAAATATCTTCAATTGGCTTGAAGACTGACTTTCTGATAGAATGCAGCGTGTCGTAATTAAAGGAAAAACATCAAGCTGGCAAAACGTTATAAGTGGTGTACCACAGGTATCTGTGCTAGGTCCTGTACTTTTCGTAATCTATGTAAACGACAATAACGAAAGCTTCACCTGTAAGATATCAAAGTTTGCGGACGATACTAAACAAACGGAAAAAATAATCACAACTGCCGATAACATGCAATTATAATCTGACCTTGATCGTTAGACAAATTTGTGGCAGATGAAATTTAATACCGATAAGTTGTCCAGTTTTGCATATAGAAAGTAATAACGATCAAATTAACTAATTAACTACTTAATGGACGGAGTGAACTTTCCAATGTTACCGACGAAAAAAACTAGGGGGTTATTATAAGCAACGACCTCAAGCCCAGTAAACATTGTTCAGAAGCTGTTAAGGGTTAGCAAATTAACCGGTTTCATAAGAAGAACTTGCGAATGGAAGGCTGTAAAAGTCATTCTTACACTTTTCAATGCGATCGTGAGTCCTCATCTTGAATATTGCATTCAGTTCTGTTCGCCCTACTTTAGAAAAAAATATAGTCAAGCTGGAGAGGAGAGAGTACAAAGAAAAGTTACTAAAATAATTCCGCGTTTGCGAAACAAGCCATACGAAAAGCGATTGAAGGAGCTTAACTAGTTCAGTTTGTCAAAACGTAGGTTGCGAGGAGACTTAATATAATTGTTTTAAAATGTTCCATGGCTTCGATAATTTTAACATAAACGACTATTTGAATATTGATCGGACAAAAACTACACGTAATAATGGATACAAGATCATTGGTAAACGATTTCGGTCACACGAAGCAAAGCACTTTTTTCTTATAATAGAGTTGTTAATTTTGGGAACTTTCTTCCAGCACAAGTTAGTAACACGATTGAGGCGTTTAAGAACAAACTAGATTTATACTTAGCATCAACTGCCCATCAACCCGATTACTTCGACCCTACGTATTTTTTGTTTGTTTTGTATGTCTCTTCTAGTCTTTTCTATCAAATTCCATGGCAGTTTTTCAATGCTCTATGGTGTTTATATTCTCACCTTTTTTCCTGCCGGTGTCGTGTGCACAGCAGTCTGTGTATACGGTGCAGTCCACCTTTAATTACTAACAAAAGAAAACGCGAACTGCGCATGCGCGGAGGCGAATATTTTTTAGTAAATTGATGTAAAGGGCCTAACATGACTTGTTGAGCAACAAAGGCATGCCCAGGCGTCCTACGACAACAAATCCGACTTTGTTTATCAACAAAAGGGGGGGGGGGGGGACAGTTGCGCAGCTCGCGTTTTCTTTTGTTAGTAAACAAAGGTGAACTGCACCGCATACACAGACTGCTGTGCACGCGACACCGGCCTCGGCCGGAGGGAGAGCTGGGTTGGGATGAGCCTTCAACTTTGCTATTATTTTACCTCCAACACGTAGAAACTATAGTGGTAGAAAGTAGTCACACAGGCAGCCTCGTTTGGCCCCGCCGGGCTGTTGCTGTCTGTTCTTCCTTTGTATTTCTTTGTATTCTTCTTTCATCATCCTCCGCTTTGTTTATGTTCTACTTTCTCAATTGAATAACCCTGACTACCTTCAACTTTGCCTTCGCTTCCCTACCTATTTGCCGCATAGGTAGTATAGTTCCCGCAAACATCTCAATTTGGAACAAAAAGTAAGTTGCTATTGTTTTGTCCTTTTCAGTCCTTTATACATTCGTCCTCCTTATTTGCCCTCCATATTCTTTTTCCTCCTTCATTTTATTAGCTTTCTCCCATATTCTTCTGCTTTCTCTTCTTGTTCTACTTCCTCTTCTTGTTCTACTTCCTCTTCTTCTTCCTCCTCCTTCTCCTCTTTCCCCTCCTCCTCCTCTTTCCCTTCCTCCTCCTCCCTCTCCTCCTACTCTTCCTCCTTCCTCTTAGTTGTTCCATCCTATCGTTTCAATCTCTTCATCCAGCTTGCTTACTACTATATTGCTACTACTATATTGCTTACTACTAACTTCCTGTTGATTTTTATTTCCATCCCCCCCTCATCCCTCTCTTTCTCCTATACCCCTATATTCTGTATCCTCTCTATTCTATATCCTGTTTCCCTGCTTCCTTTTCATCTTTTCCCTCACATTTCTCCTGTTACCCTTAAAGGTATTATTCTTAAAGGTATCCTTAAATATTTACCTTAAAGGTATTATTAGAGGTACTATAAAGGCCTTATCCTGTAAGGTACATACCTTCCTTCCGATCTGCTTTTGAACTTTCTCTCTCTCTCTCTCTCTCTCTCTCTCTCTCTCTCTCTCTCTCTCTCTCTCTCTCTCTCTCTCTCTCTCTCTCTCTCTCTCTGCCTATCACATGCTAGACTCGGGGGAGGGGGAATCGCCAATCCCGCCAGCATTAAGCCCGCTGCCCACGTTGTATCATACGTAAATCCCCCATAGAGGTCACTACTTTGGGTTTATCTTGTATACACACCAACCACTCTAGCCAGCTGTAATTATACACACACACACACACACACACACAACACACACACTCACACACACACACATACACACTCACACTCACACTCACACTCACACTCACACTCACACCACACCCCACTCACACTCACACACACACACACACACACACACACACACACACACACACATATGTTAATGTGAACACAATGACACAGTGGAAAAAAAACCCAGTACAATATCATAGATTTAGTGAAAATTACAACTGTACTTATATAGTGGTATAGACGTCCGTGCTGCGAGGAGAACGACTACTATAATAGGAGGAGGAGGAGGAGGGGCAAGAGCCGAGGGTGTGATCAGTTCCATCAGGATCGGATAACAAAGTAATGCAAATATATTTTACTATTTCTAAATATCATAATGTGCTGTTTTATTGCCTCCATGATTGTAATATGTATGCTTGCACGCTCTCCTTTTTTTTTTTTTTTTTTTTTTTTTTTTTTTTTTTTTTTTTTTTTTTTTTTTTTTTTTTTTTTTTTCCCCCTTTTTTTAAAAAATTATATTTTTTTATAATATATTTAATATATTAATATTATATTATATTTATATATATATATTTTATTATATATATATTTTTATATAAATTATATAAAATTTATAAAATTTATATTTTATTATATGTATAAAATATGTATATATATTTATTTTAATATGTATATATATATTTATAACGGATATATATAATATATTATATATATATATATTATTAATATTTTATATATTTTTATATATAGTATATATATTATTTATATATATTAATGTATATTATATTTTTATATAGTATAAATATATTTATAATTATATTATATATATATTATATATTTTATAATGTATAATTTAAATAATGTAATAAATTATATATAAAATATTATAAAATATATATTTTATATATATTTTAATATATGAAATTAATTAATTTTTATATTTAATTAAATATATATATATATAATATTTAGTATATAAAAGATAATTATATTATATTATATTATATATATATATATATATTAATTATATGTATAATTTGTTATAAAATGTTATATTTATATATATATTATTTTAAAATTATTATATATATGTATATTATATATATTAAAAATTTTATAGTATTATTTTTTATTATTTTAATATGTATATATTATTATATTATATTTATTATATATATTTTTAGTTATATATATATTATGATTTTTATTATGATATTATATTATATGAATTATATGTAATTATATATATATGAAATTATATAAATTTTGTATATTAATGTTATGATATATATATGTATATGTAATTTATTATATTAATATATTTATATGTTATTTTTTATATATATATTATATGTATATTATATGTATATGTATATAAAATGAATATATATTTATTATTTTTTAATATGAATGTATATATATTATTTTAAGGAATTTTATATATTATGATATGTATTTATATTTATATGTATATTATATTATATGAAATATTATATTTTATGTTTAGTAATGTTATTATATGAATGATATTAAATATAGATATTTATTTATATATTATGTATATGTAAAATATTATATGTATATTATATTAATTTTTGTTTGATATAGATATGTTTTTATATATAATAGGGAATATATAATATTGTATATATATATATATTATTAATATTTTATTGTATATTTTTGTATTTTTAATAAGTTTTTATATATTGATTTTAATATATGTAAGAATAAAATTATTATATATTATAGATAAAATATTATATTAGTTATATATTATATGTATATTATAAAATTATTATTTATAATATATTTATATATATATATGTATATATATTATTTATAATATATTATTTTTTAAATTTTTTTAAGTTTTATATATTGTATATAAAAAGGATAAAATATGTATATATAATTTTATATTATATTTTTATATATATATGGTATATTTTATTTTATATTATATTATATATTTTTATATTATTTTGAATAATATATTATTTTTAATATATATATGTATTATATTTTTAATATATTTTGTATATTATATAATTTATTATAATATTTTATTAATAAATTTATATATAGTTATATATATATAGTATAATTATATATGTATAAATATATATAGTAATAAATATATATGATATAATATAGATATTAAAAGTTTATATATGTAATAATTATTATATTTAAAATTATGTATATTATATATATTATGATTATATATATTTTAATTATAAATATAATAGGAAATAAAAATGAAAATATTATTAATTTTATATAATATTTTTAATTATATTAAGAAAAATATATATGATATATATATTATATATATAATATAATATAAAATTAAAATAAAATTGAAATAAATATATTATGTATATAGATTTTTATTTTGTATATATATATTAGAAATAATATAAAAGTTAATTATTTAAATATATATATATGTATATATATATATGTATATAGTATATAGTATATATATATTATTATATATATAATATGTATTATATATATATGTAATATATATATATGTATATATATATATATGTATATATATAATATATGTATATATAATATTTTGTATTTTATATATTTATATATATATATGATCATATATGTATATATTATATATATATATATATATTATATTATATTATTATATATAAAATTTTGTATATATATATATATGTATATATATATATTTTGTATATTTTATATATATGTATTTTATATATTTTGTATATATATAAAATTATGTATATATATTTTATATGTATATATATATATATGTAATTAATATATTTTGTATATATATATATATGTATATTTTATATATATGTATATTATATATATTGTATATATATATATATGTATATATATATATATGTATATTATATATATATGTATATATTTTATAAAAATGTATATATATATATATGTATATATATATATATGTAAAGTGACTTTTTGGTATGTCACTTTTAGGGTGAGCGGGAAACAGATAACTCTGCTTTGATAGTGGTTTATTAACTTGGGTAAAAAGGTAACACAGGTAAGTGGACTGGTGAGTTGCTCCTGCCGTGGATTTGGATGGCTTGTGACTTGAAGGCTTGTGAGTTGCTGGTACGGAGGTCTGTGTTCAAGTGTCTTGTCTCTACAAGAGATCCTTTATAAAGAGCCAGGATACTCAAGACCTGACACCTGAGACCCTGACTACCTGACGATCTGACTACCTGACACCTGATGATCTGACGACCTGACACCTAATCCCGGTAAGTGGACTGGTAAGTTGCTCCTGCCGTGGATTTGGATGGCTTGTGACTTGAAGGCTTGTGAGTTGCTGGTACGGAGGTCTGTGTTCAAGTGTCTTGTCTCTACAAGAGATCCTTATAAAGAGCCAGGATACTCAAGACTGACACCTGATGATCTGAACTACCTGACGATCTGACTACCTGACACCTGATGATCTGACGACCTGACACCTAATCCCTTAATGGGCAGTCGGCGAGATCATAGGTGATGTCGCCATGAAAAGTGGGAGGCGAGTACGAGGAAAAGGCATTAAGAGAGAGGCGTGACCTGACGGGTAATTAACCAGGTGTTCCAGGACCAGACATCAAGTATACAGAACACAGAACACGGTTGAACACAGTTGAGCACCAATAATACTAATACTAATACTACATATATATATATATATATGTATATATATATAATGTATATATTATATATGTATGTATATATATATGTATAATATATATATGTATATATTATATATGTATATATATATATAGTATATATATATATATTGTATATATATATATATGTATATATATATATATGTATATATATATATATGTATATATATATATATGTATATATATATATATGTATATATATATATATATGTATATATATATATATATGTATATATATATATAATTGTAAAATTTTATATGTATATATATAATTTATATAATATTGTATATAAAAATTTTAATATTGTATATTATAGTATATATATATATATATAGTTATTTTTTGTATATATAAAAATAAAATTTTTATATAAAATGAATTAATATATTAATGTATATAATTATATGTATATATAATTATTTTATTTATAAATATGTATATATATTTTATATATATATATTGTATATAAAATGTATTAAATATATATGTATTATATATTTATATAAAAGTTATATATATATTTTATGTTTTTTATTATATGTATATATTTTTATAATTTTTTTGTAATATATTTAAATTTTAAATATATATTTTAAAATAATATATATGTATATATATTATATGTATATAAATATATTATATTTATATATATATATATGTATATTTTAATTATTATTATATATATTTTTATTATTATTTTTATAATATATATATTATATATATTATATATATATATATGTTATATATATATATGTAATATATATATAGTATATATATATATTTTTAATATATATATATGTATATAATATATATGTATATATTATATGTATATATATTATATGTATAATATGTATATGTATATATTTTAAAATATGTTTATATGTATATTATATATATGTATATATATATATATGTATATAATATATATATGTTATATAATATATGTTATATTATATATATGTATATATATATATGTATATTTTATATATATGTATATATATATATATGTATATATATATATATGAAATATATTATATGTAAAATATATATATATGTATAAATATATTATGTATATATATATATATATGTATTTTATATATATATGTATATTATATATATGTATATGTATATATATATGTATATGTATATATATATGTATATGTTTTATATAATATTATATGTAATATATATATGTATGTATATATATATATGTATATATATATATATGTATGTATATATATATATGAGTATATATATATATGTATGTATATATATATATGTATGTATATATATATATGTATAATATAAAATAATGTATATATATATTAGTATATATATATATATATGTTATATATATATATATATGTATATATATATATATGTTTTATAATATATATAATATATAGGGTATATATATATATATGTTATATATATATAATGTATATATATTTTTTGTAATATATATATAGTATGTATATAATTACTTTTATATATTTTAATATATATATGTATATATATATATATGTAATATATATAATATATATTATATATATATATATATGTTATATATTATATGTATATATATATATGTATTTTATATATTTTGTATATATATAATATGTATTTTATATATATGTATATATATATATATGTATATGTATTTCACGATGTCAAAGAGAGAGTGCACATTAAATGAGCGTATGCAGTCTGCATATCTGTTAATTTAGACATAAGACATTCAACAACTTAGAAATACATTTAAATGAACTGCTGACCAGAAATAGTTTCATCCCCTAGAGTGATAAGACATAATACAAATATGTGTAAATATCACAAAAAATACAAGAAATGAATAACCAAACACTAAATTGATAATGATACAAGAAAAGTAATAACAAACACTAAATTGATAATATAGCTCAGAAATACTTTTAAATGCACTGTTGACCAGAAATAGTTTCATCCACCAGAGTGATAAGACATGATACACATATGTGTAATTATTACAAAAAATACAAGAAAATTAAAAACCAAACACTAAATTGATAATACTGTAACTTAGAAATACATTCAAATGCACTGTTAACCAAAAATAGTTTCATCCACTAGAGTGATAAGATACGATACACATACAACAACAAAGCTGGCTTTGTGTTACCTCTTGCGGGCTTTGTGTTACCTATTTTTGTTGTGTCCTTGGCCAGTCCTGTTGTGATGTAAAAAAAAAAAAAAAAAAAATCAATAACCAATCACTAAACTGAAAAGAATATAAGTAAAATCATAATGCAATACATGAAGATTACATACAGAATACATATATGGCACATTCATTTTACAAACAATGGCGTTTTCCTTGTTTTTCTCTGGGCAAAATTATGAAGCACAACATCAATATCAGGAGATCTTGCAAGTTGAGACTCAATACTGAGTCTAGCCAAGTCCACAAGTCTTGCTTGGGTCATTGTTGTTCTTAGAAATTTTTTATCAGTTTGAGTTTGCTGAATGAGCGCTCTGCAGAGGCGACAGTGGCAGGGATTGTTAGCAGAATGCGCAGGCTGACAGATTCATTTGGGAAGAGTGTAATGGTGGTATTGGTAATTATCATATGTTGATATTCTGGCAACCGATGGCGTGCGCTTGGCGCCTGTACTTTGTCTGTCGGGCCAGCCCAGGTCGCCCACTGCCCAGTGACCTGATTCCCACTCCTCTACAACATCTCGCTGCGAGTGGTCGCTCCTCTCATCCGCGGCCTTGCCCGCTTGGGCCTATTGTGTTGGCTTCCCTCCTCGTGTAAATACAATACACTACATCATACGGCGACCCAAGTATTCTTCTATCCCTGCATCGTCAACCAAGGAGGTAACTCGTCACTCACCGGGCGCACCCGTAATGGGCGTGATAGAATACACTCCACGTTGCTTATAGACCGCTCGCTACCTTGCTACCTGCGACACACCACGTGTCGCTACCTGGGCTGTTCTCATACCCTGCACTCCTTACAACTACACGCCTTGATCTCCTAAAACACTGGTGAACAGTGTTGGTCCTGGTGAGCTGATTCTTTCTCCTGTTGACTCCTGGACTCCACGTGGCTTTCCAAGACGTGCATCGCAGCTTCCCGACGTGGCTTCCTGACGTGCATCGCTGGTATCCTGTTCTGTGCCGCTTCTCTTAGCTGCACCTGGATGTCGCACTTCCCCATGTGTGCGCCCTTGTCGTCCTCTACGTGGCCTCCCGCCCACAACGTGGCCTCTCGCCCACAACGTGGCCTCCCGCCCACAACGTGGCTTCCTGTCTCTCTACGCCCACGAGGTAAATGCGTGCATCGCTGTCTACTGCCCACGTGGTGTCATCCTGCTGTGCTTCGGCTGCCTTTGTGTCCTTCCCCTTGGTACACATCTCCTGCCGATTCGCCACCTGGCGCACATGTTTCCCTAGTCTACTTCGACGTCGCTTCCTGCTGTGGCGCCCCGTCTCTTCGTCTGGTTCGTCCTTCTGCGCCTTCGTCAACTAGCTGTTCCTGCCTCTTCGCCCGACGCCCTTCGTCGCGCCTGCAAGTCATCTCCTTAGTTAGCGTGTGATTGTGTGTTCCTCATGCGTTCATTTTAGGCCTCGGACAGTTGGGAGTGCCTTATTAGGCCCATATATGCAAGAAATTTTCTCGACCCGTTGCATCGAGGCGCGGTAAGCAAGAATCAACAACGCGTCGAGCTTTGAGTCAGCTGATTGGGTTCACCATGCACATCCCACCTGCATACCGCGCTGCCCTTATTCCATCCTATTTCTTCCCAGACCATTACAGGTGAGTTTTCAACACAACCGAGAGTAACATGCATACCTTGTGAATGCACACGTGTCATAATTAAGGTAAAATCAGGTCCAGGAGGCCTTATATAGGTGTGTGAACTTGTGAGTAAGCCGGGCGGCGGTAGAGGTGGAGGTCAGCCATTGTGTGGAGCAGTACTGGCGGGCCGTTCAAATGTAATCGCAAGCATCACTTGGGCCCATTTTTTATACAAATACAAAGGAATACAAAGGAAACACAAACAGCAACAGACCGATAGGTCCTTACAAGGCTGTTTGCTTTAACTACACTACACTAACTAGATAATAAGAGAAAAAGGATAGGAAGTAGAAGGCTCCTCCCCACCCACCCATCCCTCCAGCCGAAGCTGGCCGGAAAAGAAGTGATACCTTTACAATATAGAAAAATGCATGGAATTTGTGAGGAAAGTTGGAAAAGCTGTAATCTATGGCTAACTACTACTATTTTGTGGGGGTAGGTTTAGTGCTTGATAGATAGGTCATGTTATGTGTTGTTTTGTAAGGGTTTTGTTGAACACAGTGTGGAGGTTCAAGGGTGGTGCGGCAGCCTTGCCCTGGCGCTTTCCTTGGGAGGCAGCAGTCAATCAGGCCCCCAGCTCCGTTCAATCCACTGCGGATTGTGTACTTTCCATGTAGGACGCCGTACACTTCAATGCCTCCTGCAGAAAGTGACCCCTGGTACCTTAAATCCCGATGGTGGTCACAACTGTCAGGACCCAAAACTGAACCACAGCCCGTCACAGGTCGAGAGTAGTAGTGGTAACCGTTAACTCGGGGCTATCTGTGTGTGTCATGAGGTCTAATGTAGTGTTGGGTAGGCTCAGTGTGGAAGTTCAAGGGTGGTGCGGCAGCCTTGCCTGGCGCTTTCCTGGGGGGGCCAGCAGTCAATCAGGCCCCAGCTCCGTTTCAATCCACTGCGGTAGTGCACTTTCCAAGTAGGACGCCGTGCACTTCAATGCCCCCTGCAGCAGTGACCCCTGGTGTATAAATCCCGGATGGTGGTCACTAACTGACAGGGCCCTTACTGAACCACAGCCCGTCACAGGTCAAAATTTGTGGTAGTGACCGTTTACTCGGGGCTGTCTGAGACGTGTGGGAGGGGTTGTGTAGACGCGACTCGCAATCAGTTTACGCAATGAGAGTAAGTATCAGAGGCCCGCGAGATAAATTTATTATTCAGAGATAAACAGCGACAACCGGGGACTTGATATGAAATATTTATCGAGGCGATTTTAAATGATTTATTGTTTTTGAGTTTCTACGTCTGACGGCAGCCCATTCCATACGTTTACAACACGGTTTGTGAAGAAGTACTTTGCTTCGTTCGTTACAAACCATTTCCTGCTTATTTTAAATCCGTTGTTTTCTAGTTGAGCTTGACCCGGGCTAGCGTGAAAAGATTTTTTTGGGACTACGTTTGTAAATTCATTGAAGAATTTAAAGACTTCGATGAGGTCACCTCCTTATCCTTCGTTTGTTAGTGGGAATAAGGTAAGTTCTTTGAGCCGATTTTCGTACGATTTATTTCGCAATCTAGGTATCATTTTGGTTACTCTGCGCTGTATTTTTCTAGTTATCTATGTCCTTTTTTTAATAAGGGACCAGAACTGCACACAGTATTCTAGATGGGGGCGAACAAGCGAGTTAAAAAGAGTGAGTATAACTTTTTCAGATTTGAAACTGAAAGTTCGTCCAATAAAGCCAACCAATTTTTTTTGCAGTTTTTACTACCTCTATAATTTGGTTATTCGGTTTGAGATCTTTCGAGATTATAACGCCTAAATCTTTCTTTATCAACACTTGTTAGTTGGAAATCGTTCATCACGTAACTTTTATAAGGGTTGTTATTACCGATATGTAGTACATGACATTTGTCAAAGGTTTAAATTCATTTGCCATGTTTTTGACCAAATTTTGTTAGCGGTTTAAGTCGTTTTGTATGAGTTGGCGCTGAGATTTTGTAGAGGTTATGTTTGTGATTTTGTGTCATCAGCAAATTTCGATATCCTGCATGTGATTCCCTCGTCAAAGTCTTTATGTATATTAAAAAACAGGATAGGTCCGGGGAACTGATCCTGAGGAACACCTTTTTCTACACCAACGCCCCAGACAAGTGGCGAACACTAACTAAGCTATTATTTAATGGCAGAAATGATAAATTACATTAGTAAAATGTATTAGATATGTATAAAACAGTCAAAATACTGATGCCGCCTTGGGACTCGCTTGTGTTGGTACGCCTGCTTTTGCAGCCACCGCTTGTGTTTGGTACAGTCACGCAATGTACTTCGCGAACACATTGGGCGAGGCAATCCCCTCAATTTCTCAAATCTTTCCTTGTCTACAAATGTTCGCCTCAGTCTCCTCTTGGAGACCCGCTCCACCCCCCTAAATAGCCACACCTGTACAAACTTCCCGACTTTATAGCTCCCTGATAGAATTATAGTTTTAAATCCCGCACCAACAGCTAATGACAATTTAACAGCTCCCTCCCTCCCTCCCTCTTTCCCTCCCTTCCTCCTTCCATTGAGCCTTCAAAATGGGTCCTTCCCCCATCAGACAGGATGAAGTAACTTTTAAAATATTACATTCTTGTTTTCGGAAAAAATAATGGCTATAGCAAAATATATTCGTAACACTGAGAGCAAGTGTGTGTTGTGTGGTGTGTGTGTGTGTGTGGTGTGTGTGGTGTGTTCGCGCGCGCGCGTAGATGTGTGAATGTAGCCAATAATATTGTTTGGAAAAATCTATAATTAAAGTATTTTTAATTACATTATGTATGTGTATATTTCCCCATTGTGTGATTTGTATCAGAGAGAGAGAGAGAGAGAGAGAGAGAGTAAGAGAGGGGAGAGAGAGAGAGAGAGAGATCAGATCAAAACGTTTATTGTGAATAATGTACACATTATACATAATACAAAATATAATTAAGGGTACAAAATAGACAAAGGGCGCACCCCCCAAGCAGGTTGCATGGGAAGGATTGCCATGATTAATGATGTTAGATAGTTTAAAATTGTTAATTACATGTGACATGCATATACATAAGATTATGTTATGTTACATATATATATTTAAGTCCTTGAGAGAGAGAGAGGGGAGAGAGAGGGGAAGAGAGAGAGAGAGAGAAGAGAGAGGGGAAAAGAGAGAGAAGAGAGAGAGAGAGAGAGAGAGAGAGAATGAGGGGCATAGCGTTGAGTTATAATAAACTAAACACACATATGGGCCAAGGGGAAAAATTATGACATTCGTGTTTACCCTACGCGATTGACGACAGGGCACAGAGGTCAGAACGCACAGTCAGGGAGGGAGGGAGAGGAGAGATGAGTTATAGGCGCACTAGGCACAAATGAGAAGGGCGGTTGGGTGGTAGGCGGGACACTGAGCTAGGGTGGAGGCTCATGTTCCCTTTCAGGCGTTCGTTGACCTTTCACCCCCAGATTTTGTGGGCGCCATGGGGGGGGGGGGTTGACAAAAGGGTCCATGGTGTCTACATCCAAACCCAAGAGGGCGTCGTTAGGGGATACAACTCGGCGTCGCCTTGAACCAGGAGTGGCTTGTTATCGTTTCGGCGTCATCTCTTTCCAAACAGTTCCTTAGGCTCAATATCTCTCCCGTCACGTCACCATGTCGCTTCGACGGTTCGCCATCACACCCTTCAAGGCTGCCACCTCCCCTTCAATTCTTGGAGAGAGAATATTCTGGGCACGGCAAATCAGCACACTCAGTCCTGTAACGGCGCTTGCGCATCCTGTTAGGCAAGCTTGAATCTCGTTCATTCAAGTCACACTAGCCGCAGAGTCGCTGAAGGAAGGCAACACCGCCTTTCAGCGACCGTGGGGGGAGGAGGGGGAGCAGCCACCCCGCGTGAGAGGGAGGAGAGGGGGGACTTGGGACTGGCTTGGGCAGACTGCGGGTGGATAGGGTGGGGAGGAAAGGGCCGAATGATGGAAGCAGCATGGGTCAGATCAGCTAGCATCGGCGAGGAGGGGGGGGGCAGCAAGGCCGCCCCATCCGGAGGGAGGGATGGGTGGATGCAGAGTCTTGAATTGGCGGGCGGGGGGTTAACTGCGGCAGGGAGCAGAGGCGATGCAGGCTTCGAAAAGCGGTGGAATCGGGCCCAAAGGCACTCACAACTCCAAGCATATGCCCAGGAAGCAATTGGAGCACCGGTGTGTGGATGGATTCCCCATTGATAATGCGATCCTTTGAGAGAGAAAGCTTGTGTCATGCTCCCGAGCAAAAACCCACAACGCACGTAACTATTGCCTTGCCATTAGCGGTGGCCCCATCGCTGCAATTCCCACAAAATGGCAGGCTTCCGATAAATCTCTCCACACGGCAAGGCCTCATCCCTAGGTCAGGGCGATCATCGATGTGGGTCACCCACCCCAACATCTCAGTCACACGGGAGACAGCACCATCATTTTTGGAGCGAGGGATTTCCACGTTGCCGTCCCGTCGAGCCCAGGGACGCCCCCTGGATGCATCTTCGAGGTGGTGAAGGGGCATGAGAATGGGTAGTTACTTATCACCATGACCTGTCGGTTTTCCTCCGTAGCCTCAGTGAGTTTTTTCTCATGGCGCTGTGCAGCGAAAGAGGTGGGCCCACTTCCGTTAGGAATGAGCAGTGTCACTTCCCTCGTGACTGCCATATAGACGTGTTTCATCTAGGAGTAACAGATAGGTGGACGATCGTTGCAGCAAACTTTCCGCTAGCCAGATTGACCTGTAGTATGTGACACCTCCACGGGAAGAAAAGACGAAAGCTTGTCAGGGGCGGGGGGGAAGTCAAGGCGGCAGCAGCCACTGGCCCCTTCGGGAGGGAGGATTTGCCAGGTCGTCACCGCAACGTTGTTCCGTTCTTGAATATTAACAAGACAAGTTGAAAGCCATCAGAGCGGCATCGCTATCTACTCAATAGCCTCCCAGGCAGGGCCGTTGTGTCAGGCATGGAGACGGAACGGGAGGGGGGGATCAGCGCACAACACCACCGTGGAAGAGGGTTGACAGGCGCAACCTTGTGGGACGCGAGGGGTCGGTGCAAGCGAGTGAGAGGCACGTCTCACCCTCTTGCTGCTGGGGATATTGACTCAGAGAGAGGAGAGAGAGAGCGAGGAGGAGATCTAGAGGAGAGAGAGAGAGAGAATGGGAGGAGAGAGAGCGAGAGAGGATAATTGGTAAGTATGGGTTTAAACTCCTGCACAAACAAACCACTAAAGACATTTTAATAAGGTGAGTCTCAGAGGTGCTAACAACTTTATCCTTCTTGTGCCTCAGCAGGCTTTTGATACATTTGAAATCTATAGAGCTAAGTGGAGATATCAGGGCCAGGATCCCTATATAATAAAAGCATGCTAGTGGAAATGTGCAGTCACTTTTTAGCCGTAACAGGCACTTCAGTCAGTACACCACACACACACACACACAACACACGCACACACGAAATTCGTCTTAATATGATTAAGTATACTTCTTAATCAATAGTTTGTTAACTTAATTTTATATACAAAAAATTTTATACCTCTCTCTCTTCGCGCTAGAACATACGACGATTCAAATATGGACTATGTTTACTATATGCTATGACAAACCATAGCATAGCAGATAATAGTAGTAGCAGTAGTGGTGGTAGTATGCCTGTTTAGCAGTAGGTGTTAAATGAATAGCTAATTATAGTTTGTAAGTCTCGCAATACATAATGACAGTTAACAGCTCTAACAGAGGAGAGAGATAGGGGAGGAGGAGAAGGAGCCCGTGAGGGACGGAAGGAGGGACGGAAGGAAGGATGGATGGAGGGAGGGAGACAGAAAGGAAAAGATGAAGGGAGGGAAGGGAGGAGGGAGACAGAAGGACCACCAGGTAGGAGGAACAGGTGTTGTAAGAAGCAGGTAAGGGAAGGGAGAGAGGGAGGGAAGAAGGGAGGGAGACAAAAGAGTAGAGAAGGGAGAAAGGGTTACTGAAATTTAAGAGGAATGGGAGGGAGGAAAAAGGTGACGTGACAGAAGAGAGAGAAGAGAGAGAGGGGAGAGAAGGGGGAGAGGGGAGAGAGAGAGAGAGAGAGGGTGAGAGAGAGAAGAGAGAAGAGAGAGAGAGAGAGAGAGAGAGAGAGAGAGAGAAGAGAGAGAGAGAAGGAGAGAGAGAGATGGGAGGGAGGAGAATGGCCCCCGTGGGATTAACAACATCCCAGGGGAAGGAGGAGGAATGCATTGTACAGACTTTGAGAATATGAACGATAATTTATTGGAAAATACGAAAAGGAAATGGAAGGAGAGGATCCGAGGCCTGTGTGTTCGCGATTTAGGTGGAGTGACTGTACCTGAAAATTTTGCTAAGGTACAAATTACGTCTTTTCAACGTATTCACCAAACCCTCCGAGCTCACTTGCGTTCCTCAACCTCTCAGGCCATTGCACGCCAACATAAGTCAGCTCGCCCGCCCAAATTCAAGATTGGCAACATAGTTTTTCTTATCAATTTCACGCGGGACAACAAACTTGCTCCAAAGCACCTCGGCCCTTTCCGCATCATTGCAAAAGCGGGAAACAAATGCACCATTCGGGATGTGGAGACCCATGATGACAGAACTGTGCATATGACCCATCTTCGGATGATGTCAGGTACCCTCCCTGACCCTCAACCCCAATCCTCCTCCCCTCTTCCCCGTCCATCTCCTACTCCCCGTCCCCTTCATCAAATTTTCCCTACCCCTCCCCCCCATCCTTATCACACCCGCTCTCGGACTCGTCACTAACACCTTTTGCAAGCTCCTTCATATTTAGTTTTGCTTCCCTTTTTGTGTCTCCTATGTCTGTATATATGTAAATGTCTCATTTTTTATGTGTATTTCTCAATGTCATTTATACGTATTATGTTTTTGTTCATGCCACGATTATTTTTTGTAACACAGTTAGGTACACTATTAGTTTTTGTGTTTGTATAAGTTAGGACGGCTGAGGACAGCCGTATTAACGTGGCCGAGCATTATGTACTGTCTCCAATTACTTCTGTCTCTCCCATGTATCCAATTACTCTCTCTCTCGTATATGTCTCCTAATTCCTCTCTCGTATTTCTTCTCTCGCACCTTCCTTCCAATATTCTTTGAACTGGTCCGACTATTCAGCTGTATGTCAGGTCTCAAGTCCCTAAGGAATATGTCTCTAATTTACTCTCCAATTACTCTCTCTCTCTCTCTTAGCACCTTAAACTTAAATCCCTTTGTTCTACAGCGACACGCCACCTGTGTCTCTGATATTTTTCATATTGTATCGGCTTGACCAAAAGTGGTTTTGGTAGCCACCAGACGGCGAGGAGTCAGTGAGGAGTTGACCTTAGAACAGACCAGTCATATTTCGTGTCTGTACTCATTGTACGTCCTTGTGTACGCTAGACTAAGACTGTGAATAATATACCAGAACTGGAGTTGTGTGTATTTCCTGTCCCAACAATGTAAGAATACTGAACAAGCAATTACAAGGTCCTGAGTCAATTCACGGCACCAAGAAAAATACAGAACTACAAACGGTAAGAAGTGTACAAAGAAATAAGGTACATGTAGAGGAAGAAAAATTAATTTAAGTAGTGTTTGCCATTGAAAAATGTGATGGCCGCCATAAAATAGATCTTGATCCAATAATTAAGAGTAATACGCTTTAAATATAGAGTGTTGACTATAACTCACACAAGTCGGATATTTCTAAATGGACCAATTTACTCTACTTGAGGTAAGGATTGATTTGACATCTTCAAGCCTCATATAGTTGGGCAGTGATGTTGATTTTTCTATGTGAACAGTATTTTTGATGATACAGCCAATTTAAGTGCAGGAAAATGTATACGCTCTAAAACGACTGGCGCCATGTTGTGACGTCATAAGCATAAACAACAGAGCAAAACAGCTGTCAAGCGGCCGCTACTATTATGTACTACCTACTAATACACCGACTTGCATTACCCCTACTACCGCAAGATGATCAGTAATCCTCCTTCAAGTGATGTAGTAGGTATTCACTGTGTTTGTGAATATGTAAGTTGTAGTTTATAAGGAAAAAGTGGATAGACAGAGATAAGTGGCCCGTGACACCTGACAAGTGACGACTTCTGGGATCGGCATTCCTTATAGGGAGCTTAAATGAACCTGCAATGACATGTAAAGCTAGACAGATAGACGAACTCATAGAGGAACAGGTAGAAATGTATGGCTTTCTTTCCCCACATAAGCAAAACATACACCCTTCGTCACTCTACTCACCACTACAACCTATACTAACCATACATTTCTACCTGTTCCTCTATGAGTTCGTCTATCTGTCTAGCTGTACATGTCATTGCAGTTCATTTAAGCTCCCTATAAGGAATGCCGATCCCAGAAGTCATCACTTGTCTGGTGTCACGGGCCACTTTGCTCTGTCTATCCACTTTTTCCTTATAAACTACAACTTACATATTCACAAACACAGTGAATACCTACTACATCACTTGAAGGAGGATTACTGGTCATCTTGCGGTAGTAGGGGTAATGCAAGTTAGTTAGGTTAGTAAAATAAAACTATAATTTGCGGTTTGCTGAGCCAAAACAAGCCGATCAGCTGATCAGGCGAGATCTGAGTTTGCAGTTACTACGTCACAACCAATGACAGCGCGTTCCGCCGTGTTGTGATATTTTGGCCCCAAAAAGGCCCTATATTTCATTTATGGTGCATTTCTCAGCAAAAAGAATATGAGTACAGTGATATGTAGCCTATATTGCACCCAAAGCTTTATAATACTCCGTGTTTTAGGTGTGAGTAAATGGGTCCATTCATTCCTACAAACCAATCTTTGCACTCCTTCAGCCACATATTGATTAGTCTGGGCTATAATGATTTTCTATGAAATCGAAGAGTTTTCGTTTTCTTCTAGCCTTTATAACACAGGCTAATGCAATAGCTGTATACATGCGCAGAATTATCGTTGTGTTATGTGCATAGGTGGGCACTCGCTACATAAACAGTACCTTCGATAACGATACCGGTACTTGCCAAATATTATAGTGTCACTAACGGTACCGGTACAAAATAAAAGAAGTACCGAGCGGCGAGCACTGACTCGGTACTCGGTACCTTACCTGGTACATGAAGGTAAAGCTCCCTTCACACATTCCATAATCGAACCACGATAGCGCCACCAATTTGACTATTGACGCTATCGTGAAATTTGACCACGATAAACGCAGACCACGATAGCCTCACAACAATGTCACGCAGCCTGTACGTATGTGTCATGATGGTCATAAGATGGTCACGATGGAGTCATGATAGCTGTAAGACTACATCACGAATGAAAAATCAACGGTCATTTTGTCGTCACGATAGAGCTACGATAACCACGACTGTGCCATGACGGTGCCATGAACGCAAGGTAAACAAACTGAAAGGTAAACAAACTGAAGGTAATGTCACCTCCCCTTAAGCCCCCGTCACACATTCCATAATCGAACCACGATAGCGCCACCAATTTGATTATTGACGCTATCGTTTAATTTGACCGCGATAAACGCAGACCACGATAGCCTCACAACAATGTCACGCTGCCTGTACGTATGTGTCATGATGGTCGTAAGATGGTCACGATGGAGTCATGACAGCTGTAAGACTACATCACGAATGGAAAATCAACGGTCATTTTGTCGTCACGATAGAGCTACGATAACCACGACTGTGCCATGACGGTGCCATGAACGTACCACAATAGCGTCAAGAGCCTCACACGTGGGTGGATGTTGCCATGGTAATGGAGAAGGAAGATAAAGATGGGAGAAACCCGGGTTGGGTACGTGTTGGTGACAGAGAAGGGGGGGAAACGGGGGAGGGGGTTGTAATAAAGAAGGGGGTGTTGGTGGGGAAACGGGGGGAGGAGGGTTGGGGATGGAGAAGGCGTTGTGGTGTTGATGGGGATATGTGTGGTTACAAGGGGGTGGGTGGCATCTTCACGTGTTTAGGGAGTAGGGGGTTAGGAAGCAGGGGGAGGGTGGTGTCACCGCGTGATGGGAGTAGGGGGGTAGGGAGACGAGGGGGGGTGTCACCGCGTGGTGAGGGAGTATGGGGGTAGAGAGACGAGAGGGGGTGTCACCATGAGGTGAGGGAGGAGGGGGTAGGTAGTAGAGGTAGGGTGGAGGTGAATGAGAAAGGGGGGGAAGGCGGAAGGGGGTGGGAAAAAGGGGGGAAGGTAGGGATGACAGCGAGCGTAACGGTTTCTTATCGTCACGATAGACATACGACGATCACGGTAGTGTCACGAAGCTGCTACATAGATAACGATAGCGTCACGATAGACTTACGATAGCGCTGCGTTGGGTACAAACATCGGGGAGCTTCCCGATTTTTTAGTGCACGCACTAACTTTTCGTGGCCTCGGCCGAGCGCGTCACGATCGGTCACGATGGACCCATAACCAGGACCATGACGGCGCTGCGCATTGCATTGTTGGCGCGTTCGTGGTTCGATTATGGAATGTGTGACGGGGGCTTTAGCCGCGCATGGGGAAGTGACGTCAATAAGAAGTAAGAGGGCGAGGAGGGGGGAAGTGTTACAGAGAACGAAATTGAAGATTAATTGTACCGTATCCTAATGTAAATTATTATTCGGCTTATGTTGGTACAAAGAGTATTGGTAATCAATTAAGAACTAAAGCTGAACCATTATTTACCGTAGATAACAATATATAGTCGCCAGTCACTCGCCACTGCACTAATGTCGCCAGGCAATTATATTACGAATTTAGCATCACTACAGACTTTTATGTGCCACTGAAGACATGTAGTGTGATGTACATAATATAAACTACTGTGCATGCCTCTTCAATGGCACCTAAAAGTCTGTAGTGATGTTACAATTCACAATAGGCCTCTTCCATTTGCGACATTTCAAGAACCAGTTCACGGAACCTAAGAGTTCAGGCGTTCCATTTGCGCACGAAAACCTGGGTCCGAGGCGACGCGCGTAGTGACTCAGCAAAACCCGTGAACTTTCTCTACTCACATTGAGAGGTGGGTAGCTTGGGTAGAGTTTTCAGTTCATAACAATCAATGGTCGCCTTGGGCCCTATTTCTCTTATCGTGAAGGGTTTTCCGCATGCACGAGTCGGAGAGGATGTCAGACGGCATAAAAGAGGCATACATGACTGGTGGAGCCATGCGTTCCCGCGATCTTAAACTTGATATGATCCCTTCACATAGCAGCTAGCTGAGTTATATCTCGTTATCTCTCTCTCTCTCGTTATCTCTCTCTCTCTCTCTCTCGTTATCTCTCTCTCTCTCTCGTTATCTCTCTCTCGTTATCTCTCTCGTTATCTCTCTCTCGTTATCTCTCTCACGTTATCTCTCTCCGTTATCTCTCTCTCTCGTTATCTCTCGTTATCTCTCTCTCGTTATCTCTCTCGTTATCTCTCTCTCTCTCGTTATCTCTCTCTCGTTATCTCTCTCTCTTGTTATCTCTCTCTCTCTCGTTATCTCTCTCTCTCTCGTTATCTCTCTCTCTCTCGTTATCTCTCTCTCGGTATCTCTCTCTCTCTCTCTCTCTCTCGTTATCTCTCTTGTTATCTCTCTCTCTCGTTATCTCTCTCTCTCTCGTTATCTCTCTCTCTCTCTCTCTCTCTCTCTCTCTCTCTCTCTCTCTCTCTCTCTCTCTCTCTCTCTCTCTCTCTCTTAAATTGCCTCGCCAGCTGAGTATGTTTGTAAACAAAAAACGGGGTTTTTGCGTTCCATTTGTGACACGCGAACCCAACCCTGAACCCAGAACCCAACCCTGAACTGAAAGAACTGGTTCATGCAGCTTGGGCACAAATGGAAGAGGCCTAATATATGGCGCCTGGCCACATTAGTGTAGTGGCAAGTGACCGGCGACTATAGTGTTATCTACGGTAGGTGGTACATGTTAAAATTATAATATTAATTAACGTGAACTCACCTTGCGATTAACCCAAAATCTACCTAAGCTGCTGATACCCTATTTAGACGCTAACTAAGGTATACTCAGCAGTGGCAGATGGGTTGATGATATGAAGGCTTGATCATTATCTTGAGGGAGTACTGGGAGACGTTGTGGTACACAGAATGGCAGAGCGGCTGGCTGTGGTATACGTAATGGCGGCGCTGAGTGGTAGGCCGTCGGAGTTGCCAAGGATAGCTTTCCAAGTTACCTGGCGCGGCTCGTATCTTGTGATGTTTTTACCACTTTGTCCAGCTTTAACCGATTGATCGGTTACAGTTTACTCATATTAATATGAGTTTGACTACACCATAGTGTACAATCAAAGACTGACTACAACTTCATAGTGTAGGTGATAACGCGTGACTAATGTCTTGACTAAGACTCCTTCTCAAGACAGCTGGAGCTTACACGTGGAGCGTTCCAATAATTTTCTCCTATACGTGGAAGTTTCCTCACAATTCTTAGATTATTTTAATCCTTTGATCAATTGTGGTATTATAGGTGAATACCACCAAAATTATATTACTATATCTAAATACATCTTAATTTATACCCAAATCTATAATAATATATACATATGTGGAATTTTTATTCGTGGTCCCGCCTCCGTCTGGTAGGCGCCAAATTCCACCATTCAAATTAATACCTTTCTCATAATTAGAGAGCGGTTTTAGTGGATAATTTCCACAATTTATAAGACATGATTTCAATTTTAAGATATAAGATAAGATATAAGATATTGTGTGTTCTGTCTATAATAATATAAGCGAAAGTGTGTCTGTGTGTCCGCGATAGGTGCCGCCCCCCGTGGCGGAATCCCATCATATGGCACAGTTTTGGAACCGGGTCGACCAGGGGAACATTTTAAGCCCACTTATGGGATCATCCGATCAATTTTTTTTTTAGCAGCCTATTAGCGAGAATTGTGGAAAAAAAAGTGGGTTGCGAGAATTAGAGAGAACTGAAACTCGAGAAATGCCAGTGGTCGCTGGCAGTTTTAACTCAAAGGTTGGTCTACTGTGTTTTGGCCCCGCGACTAATATTTTTCATAAATTAATTTCGCGATAAACATTGATGCACCGCATCTGAATACCAAAAAATATAGTTCTTCTGTTGTTCTACTAATTATATGGATGACATTCATTACGATGGAACGTTCTATAATAGCAATTTATGCAAATTACTCGCCTCGAGTAGCAAAGCTTATATATTTTTTACATGTTATATTGTGGCATGTAAAATTTGGTGATGTTTTACACTGTTTTCTAAGACAGTACTGCTGCGTCTGGCAAACGCTTGTCAAAAAACAATAAGCAATGCCTTGGAAAAACGAAGAATAAAGAATGCCGAAATCGGCTTGTTGCTGCAACAATGTAGGTTATAATTGTGGAGGCGACACGCCGCGGCGGGGAGTGGTGGGCGGGGAGATTGTGGCGGGAGATTGAATCAAAACATTGCCACTTCACGCGTCGACTCATTGCACTTCCAGGCTTTCTATCTGATTGATACACAATAATAACAGGAAAATATGACTGCCTAGGTATAGATAACTTCTAAACATACGTTATTGACTATATATATCATAGAGTAACATTTACCTCGCCTCCTCAACTATAACCTACTTGGTTATTTGGTTAAATGCATGTTTTACAGACTCAGGCTTCTATACAATATACATATAGAAGAAAATCGTTTCTTAAAATTATACTTTTGTGTTTTAAGTACAGTGGAATAAGCCCATATTTTTCTTTCAAGTTGACCAACTTTTCACCAAATTGTGAGTTAAAACTGCCAGCGACCACTGGCATTTCGGAGTTGCAGTTCTCTCTAATTGAGGAGACCTTGATGTAGGGTGATGGGTAATGGGTGAGTGAATGGGGTGGGTGATGGTAATGGGTGTGGGGTGATGGGTGAGTGAATAGGTGGGGGGTGATGGGGATGGGTGAGGGAATAGGTGGGGGGTGATGGTAATGGGTGAGTGGAATGGGTGTGTGGTGATGGGTAATGGGTGAGTGAATGGGTGGGGGGTGATGGGTAATGGGTGAGTGAATGGGTGTGTGGTGATGGGTAAGGCGTTAATAAATACATTTCTGTAATGCCCGTTATTCAGAAGAGATAGGATGGGAATTATTATCATATAATTCCCGGGTTATGTCCCGTAAGCAATTCAATCTTTTAGTTTTCTCGTGTAAGTTTATCTTCTTTCTTCCTATCTTCCATTTCTATCTTCCTTCCTTCCCTCACTCCCTCCCCCCCCGACATTCCACGTGCGAGTCAACATTCGTGGGATACTTATTTCGCGATCAGTGATAACTAATGGATTCAAAACTTTTCATCCTCCCCTCACCCTCCTATCAGATCAAGGAACACTCCTAGATTCTTAATGTCCTTCAAAATAGTCACCATAGTGAGAGATCACGTTCATAAATGGATGTGTTAGTCGAGTTATTTGCTAAATTAAAAGTCGACCAAATTTATGGTTCGCCTCCATTACCACACCACTCTAAAAGACGTGTTCGGACACTGGAAACGAACTTCAATAACACTTATCTCGGTTATTGGATTAAACATATTAAATTCTTCTATATCAAAGTAACAGGACTGTATTATAGGCAGCCCTTTCTTAGGTACACTAGTTTAATTATTTAATTAGTTATTTCGGGATTATAAGCTCTTCAGGAGAGGCCAAGTTCAGGGTATCCAAACATTCCCCTCTTTTCCCGCGGGTCTTGGTTCACCCGAAAGACGGCAGTCTCTCTCCCACTCCCCGACAGGTAAGACGTACGACGTTCGCTCCTATTCTCCCCCCCCCCCCCCTTTCCTTGTTATAATATTGTTATCTATATTTCCAAATATGGGTACCGATGTTTAGTTTTCACTAACGTAAAGGAGGCCTGCCCCATCCTTATAAGTATTATTAACGGAGTCTCTCTCCCACTCCCCGACAGGCGGACATCTAGGTCTTGACGCAAAGGGCCCGATACATGGTTTTTAGTGAAACACACACAACATTCTTACTCTTATATTCCCCCCTTATATCTTCCATATATAATTATAAGTATTCAGCGGTATGTTACCTAAGTGAAGGATACTTTATCAATAAGGTTCAGGGAGGGAGGTGTATGCTCACCAGAGCTTACCTTCATCACATGGGAAGAGCTTCCTGTATCAGAGTGTACAGGTTTACTTATATCAGATTAGAGCTTTCCTGTGTTGGGATGGAGAGCTTTCTGATGTTGGATTAACACTTATATGTTTGTCTGTGATCTCAAACAAGAGACATACTACTTCAGCATGAATAAATAGGATGATGTTTTCAAATATAGTTCTTGTGTTTATTATAAAAACCCCAGGTGATTATTCTGCGTTAGGACAGTAATTCCCCACACTTCCAAAAGAGTCAGCCTTACTCGGTGTAATTCTAAGTATCAACCACGACTACCAAGATAAATCTAATATATATCTATTCACGTGCTCAGGGAGTAAACCAGAGAACTACTCGCTTGAGCTGGTGGCAGCACTTCCCCTTAACTCATACCCTTTCCCCTTAACCTAAACTCCTACCCCTTCCCCTTAAATTCATCCCCATTTCATTACTCTCCGCAGTGAGAAGTGTTCATACTATAATAACATAGTGAAGTCATAAGACTAGTTTTCAATTCTCAATTCCAGTTGTAATCAAATGAAAAATCATAATCAATTAATATCATTCAAATAACAAAGGCACCAGGTATAAACTTCTTCATAGGAAGTTCTGGCAACACATTTCTACATCAATGATTTCAGGAAAGTTAGAAGGGGCTATCTGGAGAGTCTGTGTTTGGTGGGCCGAAGGCCCACCAATAGCCCTCCGCAGGAGCTAGCCAAAAAGTCCGCCCGGAGGGCGGCTTTGCGACTAGTACATCTATAATAATATAATCGAAAGTGTGTCTGTATGTCTGTCTGTCTGTGTGTGTGTGTGTCCGCGATAGGTTCCGCCCCCAGTGGCGCAATCCACAAAGCAATATGGCACAGTTTTGGAGCCAGGTCGACCAGGGGAACATTTTAAGGCCATATTGGGGATGATCCGATCACTTTTTTTTTATTTATTTTTATTTTAGTAGCCTATTAGCGAGAATTGTGAAAAAAAAGTGGGTTGCGAGAATTGAGGAAACCTTGATGTAGGGTGATGGGTAATGGGTGAGTGAATGGGTGGGGTGATGGGTAATGGGTGTGGGGTGATGGGTGAGTGAATGGGTGGGGGGTGATGGGTGATGGGTGAGGGAATAGGTGGGGGGTGATGGGTAATGGGTGAGTGAATGGGTGTGTGGTGATGGGTAATGGTTGAGTGAATGGGTGGGGGGTGATGGGTAATGGGTGAGTGAATGGGTGGGGGGTGATGGGTAATGGGTGAGTGAATGGGTTTTTCTACATCCATGATTTCAGGAAAGTTAGAACGGGCTATCTGGAGAGTCTGTGTTTTGGTGGGCCGAAGGCCCCCCAATAGCCCTCCGCAGGAGCTAGCGAAAAAGTCCGCCCGGAGGGCGGCTTTGCGGCTAGTTCCTCATATTTCCCTCAACTCTCTCCTCTTCTCATACCTCCCCTGACTGTCTTTCCTCCTCCTTTACCACTCATTCTATCTTGTGTGGTCTAATTAATTGATTTTCATAATCATGCTATCTTCCTTTTTACATTATAATTCTTACACTGTATGCAGTTCAGGGAGGTAAATAATAAGCAGTTATACTATACCACAATATGCTTTATTTGTTACCAACTTTATCTTTTTAGTTGTTTTATTTTTCTTTGTACCTTCTTGGAAGTATCTGCAATCTCTCTGTTTAAATTTCTCATTCTGAAAAATACTCTACATTTTACAAAGTATTTTACTACTTCTTCAGGTACATGTGTACTAAATAACCTACCTAGATTACTCATACAATTATTAACTGGTTTTAATAATTTCTTTCCATGGTAACACACAAACATTCTCTCCATTTGCTGTAGCTGTTCATAAAACTCATCAGATGGCGTCATCAGTTTTCCATCATTCCTATAAATTTCCCCTATCCAGGTATTATCTTCTGGTGTTACATTTCTTCCAATAAAGGCAAACTGGGGGAACTTGTGAGCAATAAACCCAACCAAATACCGCAATCCCTCTGCCTCCACACAATCTTCGAAAGTTCCTTCTTCAACATTGAAGGAATTACAGGCTTCTTTGTTTTTTGGGTCACATGAGAAGAGCATTGCTGAAAGCATAAGTTCAGAATAAATTGATTCAGCTTCAGTTGTGCCTGATTGACCAGCATAATTAATTTTTGGAAGAGACATTCCTGACAATGAGACATCTTTGTTTTCCTTGTCTGTGTTGTAGTTACTCCCAACTAACTCACAGTTGCTCACTCACAACTCGCAAAGATGAAATGACCTTATTCTAAATTTAACTTGAACTGCATTTGGATGCTGATAGCTAGCAGGCTCCCATTTGTCTCAGATAACCAAATAAATGTTCAAGGCCATCTTGATTTAATCTGTAGGTCATGATGTATTTCACTCCGAATTTTGTGTTAAGGAATTCATACAGCTTGAGCAAAGACTGGCATGATACAAGCATTCCCTTTTGAAAGGGATACAAACTATTTTTTATGCCACCTTTCATATTTTTCAGTGTTCATCATTGATTGCAGAATGTTATTTTGTTCTGATAGGTTGATGCCATAAGCAACTCTGGACGTTTTTTTGTCACAAGGTGCTCTAGAATTAAATATATCAAACCATGAATCAACTAATTCTATGAACTTGCTTGTATCATCCCAGTCTTTGCTCTTAAGTAATCCTAGCTCTCCAAAGTATTTTATGGTTTTAGCAGTGGTTTCTGAAAGCAACTGAGCAGCAAGTTTAACATTAATTCTTTTGACACCTTGAACATTAATGGGCTTATGAGACAAACGGTGTGTTGTTTTTAGATCATGCTCACTTCTAATGATAATTTCTCTAACACAGCTGTTAGTCACAGTTTGTTTGGAATTACCATCTAAAGTGAATCCATGATCTAAAAGATTATTTCTAACCAGCTTTAGTGAGTGGGAGCATCAGCAAACACATAGATCTGCCGAGTAAAATCACCTGGATTTGTAAAACATGTATTATTTATATTTATATTCAAAGAATTCCACAAACTCACATATGTGGAACCAAGATCATTAACCATAGCCACCACAATAAAACCAGTTTCTTCCACTCCCTGAATTATGTCAAACAAAATGTCTTTCGTCATATTCGTGTCAAAATTATAGTACACAATTTGTTTCCAGGCCATTGTTAATCCTCTAAGCATCACACACTGCACTTTTTTCGTTGGGTCGTAAAGGGTGTCACGTCCCTTATCATATGACCATTCGTGTGACACTGATGTTTCATCAAATGAAATGACACAGCCGTTCATACTCTGACATTGTGGAAGCTTTGTGTTTTAGCAAGTTCATGACAGGCTGTAACACCCCTGGCTCTACATTAAGTTTTGATACCCATCTACATATTGTGGCTTCGGAAGGCAGAGGGATTTTCCACTTCTCCCTTATGAAGCGATAAGCCTTTGGACTTAAGCTTTTTAAAGTGACAGCTTTGGCAATGTCTTCTTCTTTCCATTTCGATACAGGCTTACCTGTGACAATTGACTCAATCTGAGCTGATGTAAAAATGCCACTTAGAGATTTGGAAACACAATTTTTACATTCCATTTTTGCATTATGTAATTGTTTCTTTAATGAATCTATTATTCCCTGACATTTTAAATTTTCAACTTTTAAAGAATATTTTTCCCTATTTACAGCTGCAATCTCAGCTTTAAAATTATTTACAACTGCAGACATTTGCTCAATAAATTTAAACATGTTTTTGCTGCAAGTTGCTTCATCTTGTCCATCCTGCTGCAGCACCTTCGCGTGTGAACTAGCCCCAATGAGGCTTGTGGGCTCCATGCAGGCTGAAATAAGCATCAAGCAATTAATTATAATGAATGCAATGTGGGAAACACGACTAATGAAGGATACAATAATTATGATTTTATATAAAATGTAAGAGAAAAGTTGAAGCGTCTTTTTTTAGTATGAATATTGGTTACATATCCAGTAATTTTAATATCTATCTATACACCAGGCTGACATCACCCAGGAGGGTAGACATTTTTCTAACAGCAAACACCTGAGCTGCACATCCTCTCTCTTCAACTTGACCCGCATACACCTTTCCTACCACACTCAGCAGAATTATACTACCACAATGACTAGCACAATCAACTTGTATTAATGTATTTACCTTTGCCATCCAGTGGACTACTTCTACAAGTTGCTTCATCTTGTCCATCCTGCTGCAGCACCTACGGGTGTGAACTAGCCCCAATGAGGCTTGTGGGCTCCATGCAGGCTGAAATAAGCATCAAGCAATTAATTATAATGAATGCAATGTGGGAAACACGACTAATGAAGGAATACAATGAATGTGAATGCAGGAGGAATTTTGCAGCCAGCAGGTATGATATTTTTTATTTACATATATATGTTAAACTGATCTCAGTAATAATTGTGTATAATGACGATATAAATCATTGCTATTCCATGTAATTTCCCCAGTGATGAATATTTGTCGAGATAGAATCATGTTTGTATGCATTTACTGGGGTAAATAAGCTTACAGAGGGGAAAAAATTGCGTTTAGAACAAAATATCGGAAAACGAAGACCTGATTCGTGATTGGCATCAGCAGAAGCCCCTATAAAACTAATTTTCATCCAAATCGAGAAATATTTATTTTCCCCAAAAATCTGCAAGCATAAATATGTCCCATGACATTTTTTTGAAAATGTCCTTTTCACTAATATCTCAGTAACCATAAACGTAAGAACAAAACGGTATGGAGCATAAAAGAGGCAGCTCTTGACGGCCGAACCAGTGGTATACGCGGAAGTAAAATTTATGCATAAATAAAGCCACAAATTAATGTTTTCGAAAAACTAAAAAAAACAATATATCTCAAGAACGCAACATGTTATGACCAAACGGATTGTGCTATTGGGTAGAACTCGTCAAACTGGACATAATGTATTTGTGTCCTATTTCTTCTTAGGTCAATAGTTTCGTCGGAAAATGCCAAATACCGAATGAGGCCAAAATTTTGAGGAATTTTACAGCCAGAAAGTATGATATATTTTATTTACATATATACGTGGAAATGATCTCAGTAATAATTGTGTATAATGACGATATAAATAATTGCTATTCGATGTAATTTCCCCAATGATGAATATTTGTGGATCGGGAAAAACCGTAACGTAAAATAATTCTAACTCCCAAACTGTAAGTCGTTGAGCGTTTGTACTTCACAGCCAAAAGATAGTAAACCATATGTTTCTCAAAATATGTTAACGGTCATTGGGGCCCAAAAAAGTCGCATAAACTCGTCAGAACGAAAAACCCGTAAAATTCATACATGGCAACTCGAGAACCAAATGTCACAGACCATTGCTGACGGTTTAAGCAAAACCGGCAACGGGTGCACAACAAAACATGTATTCCAACCGTTTCCCGTTAAATTTCAAATAAACGCGTCAGAACGAAAAAAACGGTATATGTCTCAGCTCACGTTCCTCTATTATATATATATAGGGATTTATGCGGGGCGGGGCGGGGCAGGTTATTGGGGGTTAAAATAAATATTTACAGAAAAGCCACTAACGTTCGAGATTCAAAACATTTCACTGAAGACAAAGTTGTAGAGGGCCACAAGTTCTATTGGAAGTGTGGCCTCAAAATTACATTCAGACCTACACTAAGTCCGCCAGACGCCACGAAGCTCACCAGAAAGCCACTGTTACACTTGACAGTCACAGAAAAGCCACTTACGTTCGAGCCTTATTCATAAAGCTTTTTAGCAACTCCTAAGTTTAAGAGTTCCTAGGAGTTAGCTCGGGTGTTGCTGTGAGTTGCTATGAGTTGCTATGACTCATAGCAACTCATAACAACTCCTACCTAGCAACTCACAGCAACACCCGAGCTAACTCCTAGGAACTCTTAAACTTAGGAGTTGCTAGGAGTTGCTAAGAAACTTTATGAATACCTGGCCATGGTGACTTCCTCTTTTATAGGAATTAACCTTTTCCTTTTACACACACACACACACACTCTCTCTCTCTCTCTCTCTCTCTCTCTCTAAAATGGTATTTACCTTCAATGTTTTGGAGATAAAGTGTTGGGACTGCTCCAGGCTTGAATCGTTTGCAGCTTGGTGGCAATGGCAAACCCAGCAATTCATATTTTAAATTACGTTCATAGGCATTTGATTCAAAATGACGACTACAAATGCGGCCAGATTTTCTTTTTTTTGTAACACCACTGATTTCAATCCAATTTCCTCTTAGTTCTTCATCAGCTGGGAGATGATGAAAGTGTTGCTTAGTTCCTTTCCAATGGACAGATTTGCACCCACGAACAATACACACAGTAGGCATATTTACAAAACAGCTTGAAGCAGCATCAAAAGATGTGTACTACGGACGACGCGACCCATCCACCAGGCCAGCGGCCAACTGACTGACGCCTTAAAATTTTAAACCTCGGGTGCCGCGATACAGTTTGACGTCACGCACCCCTGCGCAGAAATGGCTGCTCAAGGACTTGTTTTGGCTCGCCGCCCCCCCAACGTGACGTTACCTTCAGTTTGTTTACCTTGCCATGAACGTATCACGATAGCGTCAAGAGCCTCACACGTGGGTGGATGTTGCCATGGTGATGGAGAACCAGGAGAAAGAAGGGGAGGTAGAGATAAAGGTGGGAGAAACAGGGTTGGGTACGTGTTGGTGATAGAGAAGGGGAGGAAACGGGGGAGGGGGGTTGTAATAAAGAAGGGGTGTTGGTGGGGAAACGGGGGGGAGGAGGGTTGGGGATGGAGAAGGCGTTGTGGTGTTGGTGGGGATATGAGTGGTTACAAGGGGGTGGGTGGCATCTCCACGTGTTTAGGGAGTAGGGGGAAGGAAGTAGGGGGAGGGTGGTGTCACCACGTGATGAGGGAGTAGGGGGGTAGGGAGTCGAGGGGGGGTGTCACCGCGTGATGAGGGAGTAGGGGGGTAGGGAGTCGAGAGGGGGTGTCACCATGTGGTGAGGGAGGAGGGGGTAGGTAGTAGAGGGTGGGTGGAGGTGAATGAGAAAGGGGGGAGAAGACGGAAAAGGATGTAAAAAAAGGGGGGAAGGTAGGATTGAAGACGTGCGTAACGGTTTCTTATCGTCACGATAGACATTCGACAATCACGATAGTGTCATGAAGCTGCTACATAGATAACAATAGCGTCACGATAGACTTACGATAGCGCTGCGTTGGGTACAAACATCGGGGAGCTTCCCGATTTTTTAGTGCACGCACTAACTTTTCGTGGCCTCAGCCGAGCGCGCCACGAGCGTCACGATCAGTCACGATGGACCCATAACCAGGACCATGACGGCGCTGCGCATTGCATTGTTGGCGCGTTCGTGGTTCGATTATGGAATATGTGAAGGGGGCTTAACCGATGCAAACATACCAAAGACATTCTACAACAAGATACCTCACTCGGGCTCCCTCTAATGCACTTTCTGTTATCCGCCGACGGTGTCGCCGCCGTGCGGCAGGGGTTGTACAGTTGTACAGTCTGCTGGCCCATTCACTTGCTGCACATGACTATCGTATAGAGTTTATAGACTATGGTTTATCAGTATATATGATATACAATATAAATATGATATTCTTCGTAAATGTTTGTTCTATTATAATATCAAATAAAAAACAGTAAAACACACTAAAGGAATGCCATTACGAGACTCAGAAGAAATATGCATAAACTTAATTGTTACGCCCTGGACCCCACCACACACTGCAGGTGTCTCGGTGAGGCTGTGTAGGGGTCACAGTACCGCTGCTTGACTTACTTAAACAGCGACGAGTTCGGTAAAGTTAGAGTGATGCGAGTTGTGCATAGTTCACGTGGTCAATCAACACAGGCGAAGGAAACACTTTGATTCATTTCTTGCGTTTACTGAATAAAGCCACAAAGCCACTACATTTGCAAACAGAGTACAAACACGTCAACATCCTCCGACCTATTCCTCGGTCGTCGCAAAGATCGAGACGCTACCACAGTCACCACCACCACAACCACAGTTTCACCACTACCACAACCACAGTTCCACCACCACCACAACCACAGTTCCAGGAAATCCCCACGGGATCCCCGCCCTCCGCGACTGCCTTTCTCGGCAGCGGCGCACGTCTCTCCTTCAAGACGTCTCTGTCCTCACTCCCACTCTTTGTGCCAGGAAGCAGGCACCACTGTACGTCCTTCTCGGTCCCCCCCCCCAGCATCCCACTCGGCACCTACCCACCCGCATTCAAGGTTGCCTCCACCGGCACCTCCTCACGCGCGCCACCTCACTCCCAGCTCATACACACAGACACACACACACGCCCCACCGCCCCCACAACACCACTACCTCCATCATCACCACTACAATTTAGGGCGGGTCATACTAGGGTGCCATCATGAATCTGAATGAAATCCTCTCATGAGGAGTGTCTAAATTATGTATTTTTATACAAGGAATTCAAATATGAGCTTATATTTTGGATAGAACATCTCTAACCTATATCAATTTGAATTAAAAATTTAAAATTTTTACCCTTTACAGCCCCTTTATATACTATTAGAAGACATAAGGCAAATCATGTATATTGATAAAGCCAAATCAAATTTTCATATTTATTAACATGTCAATCGCATGTATCACTGGATACAATTACAAAGATTATTCTCCTGACTTCTTGAACTTTGCCAGGTTGCACAAGTCCTGTTTTTGACTCATTTTTGGACATCAGCCTCCTGCTAGTTTCCTGAGCCCTGATCCCTCCATCCCTCTTTTCATGTGAAAAGTACTTAGCAGAAGCCTCAGTCACCATTTTAATAACCCTCTCAATGCTTTGTGTGTGGCAAGGCCAGTTGAGCACTTCCATGGGTGTGTTGACGAAGTTTTTCACCTCGGACGTGCTTAGAGAGCAGGTGAGAGGTGGCTCTGACACATCTTCTGACCAGCTAATCAGGTCACCTATGCTGGAAGCATCACAATTAATGTCAGGTGTCCTTCTGGTCCTAACAGAGGAGTTTCCTAGCTGAGCATCTGGGTCCCCATCTCCCCTGATGGCCAGGATTCTCTCCACCCCCCAAATCCTCTCTTTCTGATCCTCAGAGCACAGCATTGTTTGAGGATGGCTTCACTGTGGGCATACCAAACAGATCTTTTCACAGTTGGCATCACAATGTCCAGCACCTCCCCTTCCTCTGTGACTTAAGGCAGTCTAGTTGAAAGAGGATGTGCCTAGGCCCTTCAATCCAGGAGTGTTTGACTTTCACGTTGAACCAACATGGATAATACACTCCAATCATGAATTCCACAATGCAGTTCAGATTCTTCAGGTTCTTCCCTTTAAGTCCATGTTTTGACCCCCAAAGCCTGAGAAGTCTATTAGCTCTTGTGAGCCAGCGGCTGTGGTTTACTGGTCCTATTTCCAACAGAGCCAGCCCTGCAGGAAGCACTCCATCCCTGACTGCACAGACAATTTTATAGCCATAGTGTTGATCAGTTGAGAGATCTTGAATGACCTTGTCAGGCAGCTTGATCAGTGGGGGGCCAACGGAGATACGGGTGAAGTTGGATTGATCTCAAAGTCTGTAGCAGAATCAAGGAGCTTTCCTATTGGCCCGGATAATTGTTTGTCTGACAGAGTAGGGCCATCAAGACCAACAATGAAATGGCGCAGGGGAAGTTCACCAGTGTGTAAGTTGCACACCAACCAGACCAGCTTTCTACCCAGGTGCAGTTCCAGCTTCCGCATTACTCCAGCTTTCACACCAGTGTTGACATTTGTAGACTCTCCTCCAATGGCCAACAAGGTTTTAATTAAAACCCTCTCTTTCAGCCAAGCAACATGATCTTAGCAATCTTCTCCGCATGTGACTCCTATTTAGTTGCTTTCTCTGGGATAAAGTGAAACAGATAGTAGCTCCCAGGTTCACTAACAACACTGTAGTGTTCTTCCTTGATCATAGCAGGAAAAGATTGGTCACTTCTCTCAGCTTCCATCATCACATTGGTCAGGTCAATCCGCCCATCAAAGAGGATGCAGGAGATGCCCCCGTCCTCCCTGCACTTTTCTTCAAACTCTTGCCCCAGCTCTCTCATCAACTTCTCCTGTGCTCTCTTGACCTTGCTCTTATCAATCACTTTAGTTGTGTTGTCTTCTGTGATAATTCCTGCATCAATCAGCTGCTGTTGCTATTGCTGCAGTTGGCCTTAGCCCTATGCCATATCTTACCCTAGCAAGGGAATGTTTGAAAGCTCATCATAGTTTTTCTGTACCTTAGTCGAAACTGCAGGCTTATGGTCAATTTCTGGAAAAAAAATCAACTTCTGGAACAAACTCATCTTCAGCACCACTTCTCTTCAATTCCAGATCCTCATCATCATCAACCAAAATATCTTCACATACTCCTTGACTGCCTTCTCTGCTGCTGCAACAGTTTCCTCCTTGCTCATTTTGATTATCTTGCCTTCTTTTCCATCACCTGCCTTTCTAATGTTCTCAACTGTCTCTTGTGCTCTGGCAAATCAGGGCCACTTATTTGATGGGGTCCTTTACTTCCAACCTTCACTCTCTGTCCCATGATGTAGGCTAGATCTTTCAAAGGAATCTTTTTCTCTCTGCTACAGGAACAATTAATGTGGGCTTGGATCTCACAGCCCTCACAGCCTCCCACCTCACAACTGGTAATCTGACACATGCAAGTCAAAATATCAAATAATTTGTCTAACTTGACAATGCACATCTCTTTGGCTTCAAGTTTGCCCTTCCCAAGAGAAACCTTCACTGCCTAATTCCAGACCTCCTTGAGCTTGGATATGATGGTCACCTTTTCATTGATGACAGGTGACTTGAAAAGAGCATTAGCTTTGCTCCACTGACAAATCAGACCAGGATAGATGTCCTTCACCAGCTTGTCCAATTGATAGTTCCTCCTGTCATCTTCACTTTGCTCCCTCAAGTCGATGCCATACCTCAGGATATCCCGCACAGTTGGCAGTTCAGACACCAACAGCTCCCGCCCAGTGCCAACAAGATTACTCAAATGAGAACTTGATTTCGTCCTTGTTCTGACTTGAGCCATTTTCTTAAGCAATTCCCACTGAAATATAAACAATTACACATCAGGTAAGTAGTGTATCCACTACAGACATGTATTATAGTAATGCACAGGTAAATATTAGGGAAAACGGCCAAAATATTCCCTTCATAGGTATTTATTTTGCTTCACAGGAAACTTGGGCTAGCAATAGGTATTTGGTAAGTACACAAAGCTTACCCCCTCTGCAAAGGAGCGGTTGTGTTTACAAGACGTTTATGCTGTCTGCAACAGTGCAACAAGGTGATGCTTTGCTAACATGCGTCTTTCTTTATTCCTTACTTCTATGCGTATTATTATCTATGGCAGCATATACCAAACTGTATGCTAATTTTAATGAAGTTGAATGAGACCTATATTTCTTTAAATATTTAGATGTCTTATATATTTTATGAAGTAGTTAGAACAATACTGTATGACAGAAAATAATGTGAACAGACATGACAGGAAAATTGAAGAGGCATATGCTGGGGTAACTGCAATAACAAATTGATCACCCATTTAATAATAACCAACTGCAAATTGATGTAGGTTAGGGTTTTCAGATTTATACTTTTTCTTCAAATTTGTGTTCTACACACCAAAATACGTTATTTAAACACCCCTTTCCATTAATTGAAAAAAAAATAGTATGACCCGCCCTACCAGTACATGCATAACATAATATTCACTTAAACTCTTCGCCATTTAATACTTTGCGAGTCAACTTTTGACATGAAATATATCAATAGAAGCGCAATTTTATTAGTTTTCCATTGATAGATTCAGTTTTCTGGTAAATTAATCAGAACCATGCATAAATTAGCGTTAAATAAATAAATAAAATCATCAATCGGGTAATTTTCCCGATTGATGATGTTATTTATTTACTTATATATTTTGCTTTCTGATAAATGAATTAGCAGCATGCATAAATTAGCGTTAACTAAATAAATAACCTCATCAATCGGGAAAATTACCCGATTGATGATTTTATTTATTTATTTAACGCTAATTTATGCATGGTTCTAATTCATTTATCAGAAAACGAAATATATCAATGGAAAGCTAATATAATTGCGCTTCTATTGATATATTTCATGTCAAAAGTTGACTCGCAAAGTATTAAATGGCGAAGAGTTTAAGTGAATATTAAGTTCATGCATATTTCTTTTGAGTCTCGTAATGGCATTCCTTTAGTGTGTTTTACTGTTTTTTATTTGATATTATAATAGAACACACAATTACGAAGATATATCATATATATATATTGTATATCATATATACTGATAAACCATAGTCTATATGATAGTTATGTGCAGCAAGTGAATGGGCCAGCAGACTGGTTAACTCCTGCCGCACGGCGGAGGTCGATTTTACGCGCACCACAGGGTACCCCGGAGTGAGGTATCTTGTTGTAGAGTCTTTGAACATACTCAGTAGTTTTTCCGCAATTTAACGTGTTTAGTGTTTTTATCACCTTTTTCACATAATTTTGTGACCGCATTAGTCATTGCACGACCTAGGCATCTAATCTAGATTAATTAATAATTTCTTGGACTGGAGAGCAAAATAAGAAATCGCTATCATCAAATACATGCTCTCGACACGTATGATATTAGGGGTGACACGATCAGTACAGCACAGTAATAGCACAGGTACGAGACGCGGGTATAGGATACCTATATTACAGAGGGTAGAGTCAAATCAATTTATGGACGCCATGTTGATTCCTTCCGCCGCGTCGCTCACCCTATGCTCTTCTCTCTCTCTCTCTCTCTCTCTCTCTCTCTTTCCCTCTCTCTCTCTCGTCTCTCTCTCTCTCCTCTTCTCTCCTCTCTCTCTCTTCTCTCTCTCTCTCTCTCTCTCTCTTTCTCTCTCTCTCAGTATATATATATATATATATATATATATATATATATATATATATATATATATGTATATATATATATATATATGTAATTTTATATGTATATATATATATATATACATGTAATTTTATATGTATATTTATAATATATATATATATATATATATATATATATATATATATGTAATTTTATGTATATATATATATATATATTATATATATAACATATATATATATATTAGGGTGTCCCAGGCTTGTATTAGTAGAAAATCAAATAATGATATCAAGTCCAGCACATGCTGCTCTGGTTCCTTGTCAAATGAAAGTGATTCCACCAAATTTTCGTAAAAATTGGGCAATATTTAATGGTCGCGCAAAACGAACGTTTGGATAGCTCCTCTAAGATTCGACCCATTATCTGCATTCTGATCACTCTATCGTGTTCAGAAGAGCCTAGGTACAGGGAAACGAATGTGAAATATCTGTATTGTTTATTTAGTTCCTACTCCAACACCTTCTTGAGTTCCGCCTTCGTTTTTTTTAGGGACAGCTTTCGTGTGGAGGCGGGCAAGCTTCAAGAGGAACTGGGTTTGCCGTTCGCCCTTCGTCCGGTTGCCGAGGAAGCGTTGAATGAGGGCTATTCCTCGTTCTGCGAGGTCGTTCGTGACCTTCAGGACACCAGCCCGCTTCTTCGCGCACTTGAAACACGAATCCGTGTTCCATGTTTCAGGACTCAGCTCAAGGAAGGTCGGTTGCTGGCCTCCTAGTAGACTTTTCAAGACCTGCATCGACCGCACTCAGCAGAAGGCGGAAAGCGGCCTGCTGAGATTGATTGGTATCTTCGACTCGGGGCGCCGTGGATTCTTGGTCGTCGAAGGACGCTTCATCCCCTCTACCATCTCCGCCTTCTGCTCCGGGCTGATGCGGTCATCGAAGATGGCCAGTCCGATCAGGTTCTCGGAAAGGTACCAGAGATGACGCCGCATGGCACGTTCCGCGACCGACGCAACCCCATCGTCGCAGATCCTCTTCACGTCAGTGTTGAAGTCTAGGTCGTTCTTGGCTGCGTAGGACGGAATCATTGCCTCATTCCAGTATTTCGCGTAGACCATGGTCACAAAGAACGCAACTCGACGGATCCCCGCCAACTCCCGCCTGCTCATCTCCAGCTGGTCATGGAAGAGCATGATCTTCACGGCGTAGATGGCCTTGGCCATCCATCTGGCCATGTGGTAAGCACCAGGAGCACGGAAGGATGTAGGGACTCCTCCGAGGTAGGCCACGCTGAGCAGGATGATCTCTTTGTAGTCTTCGCGTGGATGATTCCCACAGTCAAGCAGACGTTTCAAGTGACCGAGCATTTCAAGGCGGTGAGCTTCTTCGTCGGATGACAGAGCGGTCGGTGTCAGGGGCTGTGGTCGGCTCTGGTCAACGATAGGCCAACGATTCTGGAGCCTCTTGATAAGGGCGATGTTAGGGCCAGATGATGGACCCATGCAAGCCTCGAAGACATCCTTCAGAACAACTTCCAGGATGTGGTGGCGGCATGCCAACCACACCAGGGGCTTCTCCTGTTGTGGAGAACGTGCTGTGCACGTTCAATCCTGATACACGCTCCTTGAACCATCCTCGTGTTGGCCGCTGTCGTGTCGAATGCCATTCCAATGATGTTGCCCTCCAAGCTGCTTTCCCGCACCAGCTTCAAGACGGTTTCCGCAACAGCTTGTCCTGTCCCGTCTGCAGACACAGGAACACCCAGAAGTTCCTCCGTATCCTCCCCGGACACCAAGACGGCCACCCTCTCCTCCAATGACCTTCCGTCCGCTAGACTGGGTAACAACTTGCCGTCCCAATGCAGGACCAAAGGGACTTCAGGCTTGAAGGAGAGAGACATGGCAATCTCTTCGCGGTTCTTGACTCTGGCCCGGTGAATCGACGAACGGGACACAGTGATATGCTCGATGTCGTGGCCGAGGCTCATTGCAGCAGCGGCGTAGGAGGATGTCGCAGCACGGATGGACAGATTGTCGCGCTCCCAAGCAAGGGTCAGCTCCTTGGTGAGCTTATTCTCCTTAGGAGGTCGACGGCGTGGACATTTAGCTGGTGTCGGAGCTTTGAAGTCGTCGTCCTCGGTTTCTTCGTTGGACGATGAGGATGTAGTAGAAGACTCCAAAGCCACGTCACGATCAAGAGAGGATGACGAAGCAGCCGCGTCCTTCTTCTTCATCTCCTCCATCCTTTGTCTCTTACGTCGCTTCTCCTCAGTCGCTTGCTTCAGCTTCTCGTCCACGCCAGCCATCGAGCAGCTCTGCCGGTCCTCCCTCTGAGCCTCCAAGAACGCCTTGTCTTCCTCGGGGATCTTCGCTTCCATTGCCTTGGAATGCGCGATGTCGAACATGTCTTCGAGGCTGTCTCTGAAGATGCATCTCTTCATTTCTTCCGTCTCTGTCTTCCGTGACTTGGATTTCGCCAAGGCGCCGTACTCCTCGTACAGTTTGAGGATCTTCTTCTTCACCCACGACATATCCGACGTCGGAATGTTCACACGTCGCCACACTTCCAAGACCTTCTCAGCGGTAGAAGCTGCTGCAGCAAAAAGAACCTCCTTCTGGATCTTGTGGTGGAACAAAAACACCTGGAGAACCTCGCCTCTCGACGGAAGACGATTCCCCGGGAATGACGATGTTGGGGACTTCTCCAGTAGCCATACCACGTCCGTAGATCGTCTTTCACACGCCATCACGTTAGACCTGGGAACACAAAAGAGACCAGAATACAGTTTTTTTATTTTGCATCGATAAATACATACATGGGCATTAGCTACATTATTTATAGTGATGGAAATACAAGGGATACGGCGGGCACACACTTAAAACGACCTAAGTTCACACACTAAGATAGTTGTAATATAGATGTAGTGAGAAACAAACCGACAAAAGGACACCACACGCGACAACGACACACGCGACAACTACCTCACTCTCTGACGCCGAGCAAAAAAACTGAACGAAATGCGCGACCAGTAAAAGACGAGAGGGGAAAAGCTGAAAGTTTACCTGTTAGAGCTTGTCACGACAGGGAACAAGGGCAACATGTGCTGGAGTGTGTCCGATACACGTCGGTTTTCTTGGGACACCCTAATATATTATATATATATATATATATATATATATATAAAATATATTTTATTTTATCTATATATATATATATATATATATATATAAATATATATATATATATATATACAATAAAATATATATATATATATATATATATATATATATTAATAAATAGCGAAGTGTGTGGGGGCTGTGTGTGGGTGTGTGTGGTGTGGTAAGCCGCCCCCGTGCGGAATCCCACAATACCATTTCGGAACCAGGTTTACCAGGGCGAAGGTTTAGGACCACTTATGAAGGTCCAGAATCAGTTTTTTTTTTTTTTTTATCTAAGCCATTAGCTAATTGTGAAAAAAGTGGTTTGGAAATTAAAGGAAGCGGCAGGCACGTTAAAGGACTGAAGTGACAATAGTGGGTGATGAAAGAGGTAGTGGGGAAATCGGCAGTGATGGGCACGACAAATGCGATAAACGAAACGAAACGATACCTTCTCGCTAAGCCGTAACGATAAACGAAAAATTGCAACAGTAAAGCGAGTAGCGATAAACTGCGTAACTCTAAAAACTCTATTTGCTAACATGTGAAAAACCTTGTTGGATTTACCATACACGATATCGTTTCTTAGGACTAAAGACCCTAAATTAATATTTATATTATTATTATAATAATATTATATAAGACAATTAATAAATATACAACAATAATACATAAAAATATAATATTTAAAAATCTCCTACATCTCCTATCACTTATTTAATAATATAATAAGTTGTATGTGTGTAGCTTTGGATCGCTGGTCTGTGAACGGCTGTGTGAGTGGGTAAGGTTCCGCTATTCAAAGAAACGACAACATAAGCGCCTCAGTTCTGGCCGCTTTTGCCGCGTAAGTTGAACTTACTCCCGGTACGATTTTGTCTTTTTTTTTTCTGGATTTAGCGCCGGAATTTGAAATCGATGAAATATAAGGATAGGTTTCCGAAATTGCGATAAAGTAAGCGGTAATTTGGTATGGAGTGATTAGCGCTTGATCGCATTATGGGTTGTTATCGCAACGCCAGATGGATGGGTGGTGGGGTGGGTGGGTGATGGGTGAGGGAATAGATGGGGGGTGATGGGTAATGGGTGAGTGAATGGGTGTGGTGATGGGTAATGAGCGAGGAAGGGTGGGGGGTGATAGGTAATGGGTGAGTGAATGGGTGGGGGGTGATGGGAATGGGAGTGAATGGGTTGGGGGTGATGTGAATGGTTGGCGTTAATACATACATTTCTACATCCATGATTTCAGGAAAGTTAGAAGGGGCTATCTGGAGAGTCTGTGTTTGGTGGGCCGAAGGCCCACCAAACACAGGTGGTGGGCCCACCAATAGCCCTCCGCAGGAGCTAGCCAAAAAGTCCGCCCGGAGGGCGGCTTTGCGGCTAGTAAATATATATATATATATATATATATATATATATATATATTTTATATATATATATATATATATTATATATATACGTATATCATATGGATCTCTCTTCTCTCCTCTCTCTCTCTCTCTCTCTCCCCTCTCTCTCTTTTCTAGTAAATCTATGATAATTGTAGGCAAATAAGATTAAATAAAGAATAGAGTTGTAAGATATAAAATATAAAGGAGCATTATCATGATATATCACATATAATGTGACAGAAGGAGTAACATAAACAAGATATTGAAGAATTTCATATAGTTGGTAAATATCTGTATGGCAAACACAGGCCAATAATGATAACTTTTCATAGCCTAATGAAATAAATGATTGGCAGAGACATGCGTGACCACATTGATATATAAGAACATGGGGACACTGGGCATTGTGATAAGGAACCTTGGGAACCGGTTTATAGCCAGACAAAAAATTAAGAAGCCCTAAAAAATAGCATGATTGCAGAAATAAGGTTTGGTGACGTATTATTTTAATGGAAAATTTTGAAACATTGGTGTAATATACGTATCATATTTTAATCCTCATGGATAACTTAGCTAGCATGATCTCAAACCTGTGCAATGGTAATTATACTTGTGTTTATATGAATAGGACTGAAGATTTAAAGTTTAAGACTTAGTCTTGATTTTGTATCTTTGATTCATACTGCATTGTAATTTAGCAATGTATATGGACTTTGTGTCTAGAATACTACATATTATCATCGGTATAAGTGCAGTTTAAACCAATACACGATCGATGGTTTCAAGTATCCTGAACGTTTTATTCTCATCATAAGGAGTATTTCTAGCCCATACGGAAATGAAAAATAACACTAGGGGGGTCTGGGTGGGCGAAACTCCCCCCCAGTGAGGTTTTAGGTTAAGTACTCAATGCCCAGGTTAGGTTAGTTGACTAGTAAGGGGTGTTAGCTGTTTATTTGGTACTAACATATTACTTACTTGTTTTGTGAGTATAGAATCGAGCCGAGCGGATAGGGCGACTATAAAGATGGGTGAATCAAAAATGGTTTTTGTTGTTGTATTGTGCAACAATGAATACTGGTAATGTTCAGATCCCACCGCTGCCACCATTATGTTAGCTGTTTATATGGTACTAACATATCACTTACTTGTTTTGTAAGTATAGAATCGAGCCGAGCGGATAGGGCGATTATAAAGATGGGGTGAGATTTATATGATTATTATTGCTTAATCATAATACACATGTATCGGCCTGGTTATGGCACGCTTGGATCAAGAGTGAATTTGCACAAAGGTATAACCATACACAAATGTAACGACACGTAAGAACGACACACACACGTCCGTACGACACGATTGGATATCTTCCTCTGGCGTCACAGGGTGCTGCCGTAGGTGCGCTGGCTGGCTGGGTGAGGCAGGGCGTGCCTCTGGGGTGTCAGGTTACAGGGTGTGGTCTTGTCCCCGTAAGGTGGTGCCATCTGGCGGTATGTATTGTAGTAGATGGAACACGGACGTGACATGGGCGTGTCACAGATACGGCAACAATAATCTTTTAACATGGAAATTATTAGAGATGCCTTAAATATATAATTGTAGGATAACATGTACCTACAAGGCCAACAGGGGGTCTAGGGGGGGGGAGGCGCAGCCCTTCAGATATGTCAGGAGAATATTGGTCAATAGGGAGTATTGGTTGAAACTGCACATATACTTTATCATCATAACAAAGGAAATACATCAAAATAAGCGAATGAAATATCCTAACGCAGTTCCTAGCCAAGGTAACTTTTTATTCAAAAGGCTGCATGGATTTTCCTAAATCCTCGTCTATCATATATTTTATACTAACTTAAATGGTAAATAAGAGTGAACTTGAACACCTAGTACACCTAGAATAGACTCATTTATCAAGTAGTTAGTGCAGCGACGATGGGTGTTTCAAGAAAAGACAAAACAAACATATGGAAGGGATGAAAAGTGCATGTAGTTGACGTATACGTATTGCAAGAACTACGACGTGTATGTATATATACCAGCCTCCTGTAGCTTCCTTATGTTCTGATGTAGTACTAGTGTCTGACAACACAACAATGAAACATACCTGACACAAATAAGATGAACGAGAAGGTGTCCATCCCGAACGACTGATTTTGTTTGCCCACAAATTCTTTCTTTTAGGGCTTGCAGGGAATTTGTAGAGCTTGAAACCCTTCTCAGACCTATTGTGACATCCGACATGCAGCAGCACGGCATGACACTGTTCATAAGAAGCAAAAATTGACTGAAAACCTCCGCTGGTCTAAGGTGAACGGAGAGGCCCCGGAGGCAAGATGGCGTCAAGTAACATTTAACATAAGACCAATGGGTGGCGTTACCCTCCTTATACAGCGATCCTAGACTCGGGTAGTACATATTTTAAATATTTAGCCCCTGAGCCGTCACCTTATTAAACTGTCATTAGTTGTGGGTGCTAGTTAAGTTTATTTCCATCTCTTACAAAAAAAAAAAACTTATTGTAGCCTTACATAAGTTGTATTACATAAGTTGTTAGCCTTACATAAGTTGTGGGTGCGGGACTTAATACTATAATTACCATTCATTAACACCTACTGCCAGACAAGCCACTACTACCACCACTACTGCTACTACTATTACTACTGCTACGACGCTATCGCATTACGAGTTATAATGATTGTAATGATTGTGATAAAAGTAATGAAAGTAATGAAAAGTAATGTAGTTATAGTAATAGCAGTAGTAGTAGTAGCAGTATGGGTAATAGTAATAGTAATAGTAGTCGTAGTGTCATTATTATTGCCATCATTATTACTATCAGTAGTTAGTTGTAGCAGCCAAAATATTGTAAGTGCTTGTGGTAGTGGTGAAAGTCGTTGAATTGCTAATATCAATCATATTATTATCATCGTTATCATTATCATCATTATTTGTATTATCATTAAGATCTCTACCATAATTTATCATTATTTTAATTATTACCTCCGCCTACGAAGTTGGAGGGGTTATGTTTTCACCCCGATCTGTCTGTCTGTCTGTCTGTCTGTCTGTCTGTTTGTTAGTGTACAGGATTTCTCGAAAAGTTACCAATAAATTTGGACCAAACTCGGTATACCAAGTCTATTTGGTATAAGGAAGAACTGATTTAATTTTGGATGAAATCTATTGACAACTGTTGCCATGGCAACCAATTGATGAAATATTCGGCCGGAGGTATGCGCTCATACTGAGTGAAATATATATATATATATATATATATATATATATATATATATATTATATATTATATATATATATATAATATAATTATATATATATATATATATATATATATATATATATATATATATAATATATATATATATATATATATATACGTATATTTGATTAAATATTCGGGCGGAGGTATGCGCTCTACTGAGTGCCTCCCCCCCCCTAGTTATAATTGTTATTATATCATTATCATTATTGATATTATCTCTAGTATTATATGATTATTTAATTCATTATTTCTATCATTATGTTACAAACCCGCTCCCACAGCCGCCCAACTAACCTGCCTCCCTTACTGGGCTGGCCTCAGACGCGTGGGGAGGAGGGGCTGAGTCCGGTTATGCGTCTAATCGGGACCGAAGACAATGAATACCCTTAGGCCTTGAGCACGGGCTCCCCACACTGGCACATCACCACCACGACAACACACACACAGGCACATGCGGAATAACACAATCACATCCTTTTCCAGACTATATAGTACTTTACTACACAGAGACAGCCTCACGCCCACCGCGACACACAAGCTCCTCCTCATATAGGCCCAGTCACTTCTCGACCGTCGCATCCCCAAATGTTCCTCCGCTATCACTGTCTGTCACTGTTATCCGTCTAATACAATAGTCCAGTCAAAATACGGTTTGACCCTGAACAAATTCCAAGAAAGCGTTTTATTGTTTTTTTTGGTAGTATTACATGTAGGGAAAAACATACTAAAAGTTTACCAAAATATGGTTACCACAAAGGGTCCAAATGTGACGTCAAAGAATATGGCCGCCAAAGCTATAAAATGTTAAGGGGATCGACTCCCCAAATTTTTTTTTTCTTTATTATTAAACCTACATCTTTGAAACTTGGTACATATATAAAACAAGTAAAAAAAATTGGGGTCGTCTTATGGGAAAATTTTGATTTGACGCATAGAAAACGAGTTAGCGAAAGAAAACGTGATTTTAGGGGGGCCCCCCCAAAGACTACTCCTCCGTCAATATCAGTCGGAGAGAGTCGATAGAGGTGTCATTCGAAAGAGGAATAAAGCCGCTAGGACGTCAAGGGCGATTTTTTTTGATTTTCTAATTAGATCAAAAATTATAGCCCCTCAAAAATAAAAAATAAATAAAAAATGAAAATTTTCATTTTTTTTCATTTTTTTTACTTTGAGGGATTATTTGAGGGACTATACACCTATACATTATATGTGGGGAACAACATACTAAAAGTTTACCAAAAATTGATCACCACAAAGGTCCTAACTATGACGTCATAAGACGATGACAGCCATCGCACTAAAAATAACCACTATTTCCTTATTTCAAAGCGGGTAGCTGTAGGTTACAGAAGAGTTTACATTTTTATACTATATATGTTGATATAACAATTTTTATACAAAGTTTTATACTAACTACACGGACAGGCGAGGTCATGACGTCATCAATGACGTCATGACATACATGTACATTTCTAAAAATTATAGAATACACAGTGCATTTTAAGACCTACTTCATCACTGAATAACCGTGTCAGTTTAATAGTCTCTTTTTTCATCATCAGACACTGCTTCCTCACTCATATTGTCACAATGCCCTTCTTGACATGGTCCGCATACCCGTGAACAGATAAGTCCGTGTGTTTGCAAGTGAACCGAAGTGTACTACAACCACGAGAAACAATTGCAGTGAATTATTTTCAGAAGTTTTTCTGGCGCAGGTGAAGTATCCATCATCACTGGAACTAGACTGTTGTTCTGCAATTCCCATCCCCATTCAGTAGTGTCCATGGCCTCACCATTGTCCATCCAAAGCATCACTTGGAGGTAACTCCGAAGGCATGATACTTCGTTGCAGAGGAGGTCGGTGGCAGTCGTTCAGGTGTAATAAAGCTTTTGGCTGAACCAACTTTTCGGCAGAGACTAGAATACCTCATTGCAGACAGATTGTCTCCAGGTTTGCCCCGAAACAATGCCACCGTCGCTTTACACCCAGCGTCTTCAATCTCAGCTATTTTTTTCTTAGGTGTGGTAAACATCTTAGCACAGCTATTGAAGACAGAGTCTCCCTTCAAAACCTTGTGTAGAGCGAGTTTTTTCCGATTCCAAAAACCGCGGAAGTGGTATCGCATCCCGTGAATGCATGCAGGAACAGAAGACTGCTGCAGACATCGTTTCCAAGCAACTTCTTCATAACCTTAATGTCGTATACTGTTGCAGGACTCCCTTTATCCGAGTGAAATAAGCTTGTTGCCATCGCTGGTTGACGCGTGATGAAGTAACAACACCAATAGATCTGTATCTTCGCCAATGAGACTAGTCCTTTTGTTGGATGACATTGACACTGCTGCCTTAACAATCTCCACATCTGCATCCCCCTCTGATTGTATTACGTTGCAACCTCTGTCCTTTTATGCGTTGTGAAATCAGATTGATAAGAGACTGTTTGTTCTCCACATTAGAAAGGAAATCCTCCTTTTTCCCGACAAATTTCGTTCCTTCCGCAATGTTCACTTTGTTACTTGTTCGATTTTTGCGCCGTCTCTGATGGGTAATGTCCTTAGTGTTTGGTCCTCCAATGTAACCATCAAATACTATCGTAGCCTTACCCTAGTGCTTTACTGTGAAAGATGCATAGTCGTCAGCGATTGAACAATATGTCTTCCTTCTGACCACTTCAGTCGATGGAGAAGAGAACCTCCGTCAAGAACATTATGTTCCACTTCTGGTACATCCTTGAGTACTGCGTCATCTGAACTCTGTTCTTTTATAGCAGCCATCAGTTGTGCTTTGTTTGGTTTGCGTAAGAGATGTTTTGCCTCAAAGAGGGATGGTGGGTATGGTGAAAGTTCATGGGCCATCACCTCATCAAGGGAAAGATCAGCAGTTTGAGACACCACAAGAAACCTTTGGAACAAAAGAGCGGGGTCTATTGTTTTGTCCTTAGCAACGTCAACTGCCACACTAGATGCCAGGGTCTTGGCTTTCATTGACCGCTTGTACTTAACTGAAAACAGTGATTGACCCTCCATTGTTGCCACTATTTCTCTGCCAATGGTAAACAGGTTATGGACATTCACATCCTTATTTGCATTGACACCGGTGATAATGTTGCGAAGAGACATTTCATCAGAGAAAGGTGAAAAGGTCTCATTTTATAGCTTTGGCGGCCATATTCTTTGACGTCACATTTGGACCCTTTGTGGTAACCATATTTTGGTAAACTTTTAGTATGTTTTTCCCTACATATAATACTACCAAAAAAAACAATAAAACGCTTTCTTGGAATTTGTTCAGGGTAAAGGTTTTTTTTTCTCGTATTTTGACTGGACTACAATACCAGTGTTACCACAGTCTCCTGGTCGTCCTCAAAACCCCGCCGCAGTCTTCCTTATTTCGTCGTCACTCCTCTCCTTTGTCTTTCCGCCCAACAACACCGCTTCCCCCGATCTTGAGCCAGAGTCCTCTCGGAGCGCGGTCGTAACACTTAATTACATACACGCGATTCCTGCGTTTGGCTATGAAACTAGTCTTATTTGAATCATTCGTATATTGCTATTATGTGTGTGTGTGTGTGTGTGTGTGTGTGTGTGTGTGTGGTGTGTGTGTGTGTGTGTGTGTGTGTGTGTGTGGTAGGTATGAAACAGGTGTGGGTGTTTAGGGCGGAGGGAGGCTATGGTGAGGGCAGCGAGGGAGAGGACACAGGGGAGCGGATAGGTCGGGAAGATGTGAAACAGGTGTGGCTATTTAGGGGGGAGGGAGGGGAGCGGGTCTCCAAGAGGAGACTTAGCGAACATTTGCAGACAAGGAAGGATATATGAGAAAGTGATGGGCCTGCCTCGCCCCAAGTGTAAACGAACTCGTGTGAGTGACTGTACATGTACCTTGGATCTCAGCGCGGCACTGAGGCAGTGCGTGAAAACACACGAACAAAATGTACCGGTACCAAGTACCGACATAATATGCTTGAAAACGTACCTTCGGTATACCACTTTATGTACATACAAAAAAAGTAGTATCACTGCTGCAATCAGTACTCAAATTTTGATTCGGTACTGTAATTCGGTACTTTTATAACTCGGTACTGCCCACCTATGGTTATGTGTGTGTATTTACCCAGGTGCTAATCTACTGTACAGAATGTATCGCTTGAAATTGTATCCCTGTCCAAACATCTGATACTTTTTTTTACCTAATAATTCATACAATATAATTATGTAACTTTACATTCATGCCATCCTAGTTAGTTCTCCTCATCCGTGATAATTATGATCGAAGAGTAATCGAGGTAAATACATGTACATATTTTATTTTTCATTATACCAGGGTAGCTTGTTTAGCTAGAAACTGCCCAGTCGCCTTCCCTTCCTTGCCGTGTTTTGGTCACACGGACTTTCAGAGGTAGCAAGAGTTTGAATGGCAATTTTGGCTTCTCAAGATATATCTGCAGAAGCGTCTTTGGAAAAATAGGGAGAAATAGGGAGAAACTGGTTCACAAATAGGGTGGTGAGTGATTGAAATGGATTCTTGTGTATGGAAGTGCGTCAGACATATACCATTCAACATTCAACATCAAAGTGATCAATAATAAGTTGGTATCCCCTAAAAATTTTAGTTATTAAAAGACCGTCAACAAAGTAAATGTATACCAGCCATAACTCATTTAAATTTTTCTTGGTGTTTTGTATCCTTCAAATCGCTTAAAAAAACGTACAAGAGTGTACAGGGCTTCACAATTCGTCTTGTAATCGGTTCTTGCCACTATGTAGTTATGTATTTCAGCTTCTGTATATTGAATTAGAGCGTGCATTAAAAATAAATGTCAAATAATATGCGTTTGTGGTGGGAATTTGGTGACAATATTCTGGCAAGAATATTGTCGAAACACGAACACGCTGGTGTTCATTAAAACGCGCAATTATATCCGAGTTTGGGCCACGTTTGTGTTGCCGGCTGTAATATTGCCAGAAAAGTTGCTAGTGTGACCGCGCCTTAAACGCCCAGCAGAGTGGCCTGCTGGTGTAAAGGTTAGCACCCTCATCTCCCAAATGAAAGGTCCGCCCATAATTACTTCTAGGTCAGATGAATAGATTAGCACAGGGTTGCCATACGTTCGGATTTTCCCGGACATGTCCGGAATTTAGGTGTCAAAATCAGCGTCCGGGGAGAATTTTGAAATTCTTGAAATGTCCGGAATTTCAGCGTTCATAACCAATTTTTCAAAAAAATACGATATATTAAAACTATTGACAAAAGAGAGAGAGAGAGAGAGAGAGAGAGAGAGAGAGAGAGAGAGAGAAGAGAGAGAGAGAGAGAGAGAGAGAGGAGAGAGAGAAGAGAGAGAGAGAGAGAGAGAGAGAGAGAGAGAAGGGGGGGGAGGGGTCGCCGGGTAGCAGCTTTCGCGACGGGAACATTAATTACGTGTCCTGATCCTGGATTAGGTCGCAATCTTCCTACGTATATAAGTCCTGTATTAAGTCGTTGCTCCCCGCCGTCGCCTCACGTCGCGCCAGTCTTCTTGAAGCAGCTGTTGCGGTGTTTGAAATTGTTTACCTGTTTGTGGCCTTGTCGCCACATCTGCTACTTGCTCCAGACAAAATTCCCAAACGAAAATATAAATAACTGCAGAGATACTATAACGCAGCAGTATTATTATATAATACTCGTTTATATATATATATAATATATATATATATAATAATATAATATATATATATATAATATATATATATATATATATATATATATATATATATATATATATATATATATGTATAGTATATATATTATATATATATCGTATATATATATATATAATATATATATATATATATTATATATTTTAGTATATATATATATTATATATATATATATATATATATATATATATATATATGTATATTATATATATATATATAATATAATATATATATATATATATATATTTATTTTTTTTTCTTTTTTTTCTTTTCTTGTACATCACAAAGGACTGGCCAAGGGCATAACAAAAAGAGGTAACATAAAGCCTGCTTAGTTGCCAGTCCCGATAAAGAAGACTGTAAGAGAATAAAAAAAGGGGGTGGGCAAATTTAGTTCGGGCGGTGTCTTGTCACACTTCTCTTGAAAAAATTTAGATTTAAAGTCGTAGTCGTTTAAGTCGTTTAAGTCGTAGGAAGGTGGAAAAATAGAAACAGGAAGAGAGTTCCAGAGTTTACCAGTGAAAGGGATAAGAACATAAGAAAATAAGGAAGCTACAAGAGGCCGTGAGGCCTACACGTGGTAGTTCCTGTTACCTAACACTACCTACATCCACCTTTCATCCCCATCCATGAACCTATCCAACCCCCTTTTAAAGCTCCCTAATGACTCCGCACTAACTACCTGTCTACTGAGTCCATTCCAATCATTCACCACCCTATTTGTGAACCAGTTTTTTCCTATTTCCTTTTTAAATCTACGCTTTTCCAGCTTGAATCCGTTACTTCTTGTTTTACCCTGGTTAATAGTCGTAAGAACTTTTCCTACCTCTCCTTTATTAAATCCCTTTATTCACTTTAAAACTTTTATCAGATCGCCCTCTACTCTGTGTCTCACGAATGAGTGTAACTTTAATAGCTTCAATATCTTCTCATAACTAAAGTTACGCATCCCTTGAATAATTTTGGTCATCCTTCTCTGCACTGATTCTAACAAGGCTATATCCATCCTGTAATATGGAGACCAAAACTGAACCGCATAGTCTAGGTGAGGTCTGACTAGAGCCAGATAAAGCTTTAGAATAACTTCCGCACTTCTACTTTTAACACTTCTGGTAATGAATCCTAATACTCTATTAGCTCTATTTCTAGCTTCAATACATTGTTTCCTAGGATGGAGGTCTGGGCTCACTCTCACTCCAAGATCTTTTTCATTTTCTGATCTTTTCAGCCATACATTGCGTATGGTGTATCTATTACCAGGGTTTTTTCTACCAACATTCATAACGCTGCACTTATCAATATTAAATTCCGTCTGCCATCTGACTGCCCACTCATTAAGTTTATCTAAGTCTCCCTGCAATATGTTTACATCAGACTGTGATCCAATAATCCTACCTACCTTAGTATCATCAGCAAACTTGCTGATATCACTGCTAATCCCACTATCCAAGTCGTTGATGTAAATCAAAAATAGTAATGGACCCAAAACAGACCCTTGTGGAACTCCACTTGTCACCTGTATAAAATGGATGGAAGAGTCAGACTCATCACCTGGGTGAAAGAGTAAAGATACAGATTAACTCTTGCATTAGGAAGATGGACATAATAGGGATGAGAATGAGTAGAAAGTCTTGTGCAGCGAGGCCGCGGGAAGGGGGGAGGCATGCAGTTAGCAAGTTCAGAAGAGCAGTGAGCATGAAAATAACGGTAGAAGATAGCAAGAGAAGCAACATTGCGGCGGTGATTTAAAGATTGAAGACAGTCAGTCAGAGGAGGGGAGTTGATGGGACGAAAAGTTTTTGACTCAACCCTGCTTAGGAGAGCTGTATGAGTGGATCCTCCTCAAACATGTGAGACACTCCATACATGGGCGGATAAGGCCCTTGTAGAGAGCAAGCAACTGGGAGGGAGAAAAAAAGGACGCAGACGCCAATGAACACCTAACTTCTTAAAAGCTGTTTTAGCAAGAGATGAGATGTGAGATTTCCAGTTCAGATTTTTAGTAAAGGACAATTGCTTGTGGGCCCTTCGGACCCATGTATTGATGTTTGTAGTATTAGTATATAATTAGACAACAATTTGAGTGCAAACTCCAATCGTGTTTTTGATGTCGTTGGTCACTGGTCAAAGTGCCTCGGGGTAGACTACGTTCCGTGTGATTCCACGGGGCGCCAACACTTCGACGACATCAGCACAGCCCTTGACAAGCTGACGTAGAGTTGGCCGTGCGTGGAGTATATTAGAATATCTACCCCAAGCACACACACACACACACACACACACACACACACACACGCACACACACAGACACACCCGCACGCACGCACGCACACACACACACGCATACACACTCACACACGTACACAAACGGACACACGCACACACACACACACACACACACACACACACACACACACACACACACACACACACACACACACACACACACACACACACACACACACACACACACACACACACACACACACACACACACACACACACACACACACACACACACACTTTAGGGAACTCCGTAGTGTAGTGGTTAGCACACTCGGCTCACAACCGAGAAGTCCCGGGTTCGATTCCTGGGCGAGGCGAAGACAGACGGGCGGTCTTCTTAAAACCCGAGCCCCTGTCCACCCAGCAGTGAATGGGTACCAGGTGTTAGCCGGAGGTTTGTGACCCGCCTCCCGGGGTGGTGGCTTCGGCCAACACTAAAAAGCACTAAGGATGAATGATAAAAAAATGTTGATATGGAGACGGGGCCATACGAGCGTTGCTCAGGCCCTGTAAAATACAACTAGGTGAAAATGCATCTAGGAGAAAATACAACTAGGTGAGTACACACGCACACAAACGGTAAGTCCATAAGTCTACGGAGTTAGTGAAATACTGCAATATGTTTCCGCAGAGTTTCTTCATGTAATCTATTATTCTTAAAAGTTTTTTTTTGGCCAAAACCCCCTTTTAAAATTATTCAATCGACATGAGACCAGGCCGCTTATCACCTACGATTTATTTGCGATATATTTAGCCTACTCTCATCGAAATTGAATTTACAATATCGGCTCCCCAAAACAGGCAGACAGACAGACACACGGCTACTCTTATAATATATTAGATAGAATATATTATAATATATTATATATTATAATATATTATAATAGATAGTCCAAGAATGTTCATTGTAGAAGAAGGAGATAGTTGAGTGTCATTGAAGAAGAGGGGATATTTATCTGGTAGGTTTTGTCGAGTAGATAGGTGAATAAATTGTTTTTTTGAGGCATTGAACAAAACAAGGTTTGCTTTGCCCCAATCAGAAATTAAAGACAGATCAGTAGCTTGGCGCTCGGTGGCATCTCTACGTGAATCACTTAGTTCCTGTTGAGTTGGACGTCTGGCGTTGAAAAATGCAGGGTAGAAACATCAGCGAAGGAGTGGATAGGGCTTTGAGTTAGACTTAGAAGATCATTAATGAATAATAGAAAGAGAGTGGGTGATAGGACAGAACCCTGGGGAACACAACTATTGATAGATTTAGGAGAAGAACAATGTCCGGGCTACAGTAATATAATATATATATAATAATATATATATAGAGAGCGAGAGAGAGAGAGAGAGAGACAAATATCTACTATCTATCTATTAAGATATATATATATATATAATATATATATATAATATATATATATATAATATATATAATAATATATATAAAAAATAATATAATATATATAAATATATATAATAGATATATATATATATATAAAATATATATAAATATATATATATATAGAATATATATATATATAAATATATATATATATATATAATATATATAAATATTATCTATCTATCTATTATATATTTTCTCTCTCTCTCTCTCTCTTCTTCGTCCTATTATATTAGAGAGAATATATATATAAAGCCCTATCATCTATCTAGCTATTATGCATCATCTAGTAATATATAAATATAAGTATAAGATATACTAACAATATATATATATATATGAGATATATATAATAAAAGATATATATATATAATAATCTATAATATAGTATATATATATATTAAAATATATATAATATAATATATATACAATATACAAAATATATACGATTATATATATATAGTATTATATATATAATATCTATATATATAAAATATATATATATCTATATAATACTATTATATACATGTATATATATTTAATTTTAGAATTTTATATTATATAAAATATATAATATATGTATATATATTATATGTAAAATTATATTAAATATTTATATATATATAATGTATTATCATTTATATTATTATATTTATATATATATAAAATATAATAGATTAATATATTATGTATATATAATATAACGTACATTATATAATATATGCTATATATCATATATATATTATATATAGAAATTTTCTATATATTATTTAATAAAATATAATCAATGTATAAATTTTCATCCAATTGAGAAAACAAAACTTGTGTTAAAGTAAATTCCTTAATTGCTTTTTGAAAATATATTACGAAAGTAAATAAGGGGAATGGCGAAATCTTGCTCCCTTTTAAAAACAAGCCGGATACCTAACAATTTTGAATACCTTTTTTCCTTGATAGTTATCAGTTACCTGCATTTATCGCCACAGTTTAAAAACTTTTCATGAAACTCATTCCCGGTTGAACTAACTTTAAAAAGTATGCGCGATGAATCCATCAATCAATTTAAATACGAATATACCTAATTTGTCGCGATATGACATGTATAACAGTTACCTTAAGCCTTATTTTTCCTTTCCTCTATCCTTTTCTATCTTTTCATTACTCTATCCTTTCCTCGGTGCTACTTTAGTATGCGGTCTACCGGCTGCTTCTACTTTAGTATGAGGTCTACCGCGCTACCACGCTATACTTTGGGTTTAATGGATTATTTCCATTGGAGGATAACAATTTTTTTTATTTATTAAGCAATTTATTAATGAACAATAACATCACATTGCTAATTCTAACACAATAACATATCATCCATAAACAATTAGCGGTATAAATTACGAATATCGTTCAAAAATGCTATGAACAAATCAGGTTCATCTATTCTGAGCACTTTCCAGCAAAAAGGATTAAGGTGTGACTGAAACAGTTCCTTGCTAACACCTCTCATGTTCTTTAAAATACGTGTTTTGGCATCCAACCACGATCGTTCTATGCCTTGAGTGTTTGCGCCTGTTACTGGATTCACGTAATTTTATTGGTGATTCACTGTACTAGTGTACTATGGCGATAACCCAGATTATTTACTGTAAGTTTCCATATGCAGGCCATTCATCAGAGTGAATCACTGAACCGGCTTCACATTCCCGCTGAATGATGGGAATCAGAGTATTTCTGTCACGGCGTTCCACATGAAAATAACGGCAATCAGAGCCTTGCTTGAGGCCAAATACCCAAGGCCCATCGATTCGGCGTCCATGGCTGACCTGACCTGCGTTAGCTACCTGACCTATGGACCAGTAATTAATCCCTTCAGATGCAGGGGTAGGGGACCTGTGGACCAGTGTAGGGGTAGATCACACCCCACCAGGGCATGTAGTACGGTACGGTACGGTAATATTTTTCGTAATTCGTACCTCAGATAAATATAGTACCGTAATTCCGTTCCGTACCTGAATATCTGTATCGTACCGTACTAGTACGATTAATTTCCGTACCGTAATTTCGAACTATTTTTCGTACCCAAAAACATTTGATTTTCATAAACAAAATCAATATTTTTTTTTTTTTACATGACAAAGGACTGGCCAAGGGCACAACAAAAATAGGTAACACAAAGCCCGCTTAATTGCCAGTCCCTATAAAGAAGACAGTAAGAGAATAAAAAAAAAAAAAAAGAGAGGTGGGCCAATTTAGTTCGGGAGGTGTCTTGTTACTCTTCTCTTGAAAAGATTTAAGTCGTAGGAAGGTGGAAAAATAGAAACAGGAAGAGAGTTCCAGAGTTTACCAATGTTTACCAGTAATTGACAAAATTACTAATCATTTTCCATTGTGATTAATATACACATACTTTTACAGGTACATACAACACATAGTAACTTCTACCCATTTATCTCTATATACTATATACATTTCATAGTTACCTGCTATAGTGCAGGAGATAATCATAACAATTGTGCAAATCATGACTAAAGCATGAAATTTTTACCAGTGTTAGTACTTAGCATAAGGTTCATTTTCAGATCGGGAGGTAAGTCAGATTTGACCTCTGAGGATAGTGAGAGGTCAATGACCTCAATTACATTTAAATTGTCATTTTTTCACGATTCTGGTGCAGTTTGTCTGTTTTGGGAATCATTAAAAAGGTATGTTGCCATGTGTTGGTCCCTTTATCTTCTGGAGAGCCTATTTATACATAATCACAGGATGGCCATGGAATGTCTTATCATTGCCACCGAGTGTGCGCTGTCTAGGAACAGAGGCAACAGTGCATTGATCGCGGCAGGTGGGATCACTGCTTGCTGGACATCGGCATGGTAGGCAGACCATGACACCCATTCATCTATGGATTGCTTCTCTAGAGCTGTCTTCACTGTCCTCAGCCACCCATATTCTTCTTCCAGGACAGCTTCAGCAGCCAGGAGGTCGGGAGGCCTTGCAGGACGTTGTACAGCCGGTGCAGTGAAGTGCTTCGTCTTCATGGCAGCAGGTGGCACACTTGTGTACACTGATGGCAGAGGTGCTACCGACTTGGCGGAAGAGATGTCTTGCCCAATCACCACTACACCACGGCGAGTCCGCCATTCGTGTGTGATGGATGTTGCATTAGGGAGATACCTGTGCCATGAAAAGAATCCTTGGCTGTCGCAGAGCTGGGGTTATGGTCAATATTATCGACAGCCCCAGTAGTGAACAGTCCCTTGCGCAGCTTGGGTGGGCAAACAACTTCTTCCTTGTTGAAGCGCTGGCAGACACCATTGGCAATGTCTGCTGTGAGCTGTAGTAATCTATCATATGACACACACATCCCTAGGCTGAACAGTGTGTCAATCAGACCTCTGCTCCTGGTCACAGCGTGAATCTTGAGGGACAAGTAGAGTGGGAGTGGGGTTTCTCTCTCGCGGCTGTGGCGCACTGAGGTTGACTCCACACTGCGTGCATGCTTTACACTGTTGAACACCAGTAGCTGCGATACTGTAAGAGCAGCAGTTGTGGTGCTTGTGTTGGCCAACTTAGTCTGGTGTTTGATGTTCGCCCCATCGAGGATCATGTTCACCAGAGCAAGGAGGGATGGTGTCACATAATCTTTCTGGCAGTCAGCGTGGAACGCACCGTCAAAGGTGAACCTGGTCTGAAACATTTCTCTACGTACTACCTGTGCTGCTCTTACTAGGTGCATGGCATCACTGTCATGATCACAGGCCTTCTTCAGGGCGGGACCTATATCTTTCTCAAACAAGAGAAGTGTGTCTCGGCCCTGAGAATGGGCTCTCAGATCAGGAAGCACAGAAAGAAGTCTGTCCTTCAGTCTGGTTGTGTGTATTCTGTTGGTTACCGTGGCACCCAGCTGCTCCAGTCTCGTCTTGTAGAGGTTAGCCACGTCTGAGAGTTAAAATACAGGGGCATTGTCCTCATCTGCATGCATGTCCTCCATGAATACCACCAGCTCAGCAAAGGCTATGCCATGCAGACGATCCGCATCCTCGTCCTTGAGTGCGGCTGGTCTGATTTTGTTGTATAATGCACGGAGACAGTTGCGATGGTATTTTGCCTCGATGGCAATCATGTCTCCTGCAGACAGCTTGGCCAGCAGTTCAGTGTCCCCCAATTCAGTGGCACATCTCCGAACGTTCTTGTCAATTTCCTTTGTAGCTGCTTCGTGCAAGTCTGCAGTGCCAGCTGGCTTATTGCAGAAGAAACATATAGGCTCGTTTGACTTAGGAAGCCTGTGGGCAGCTGCTGATCGTGTGTGCACGGTTGGAGTACCGGTACTAGATTGCTGTCCTAAAGCTCATTCTGCTCTGCTCTGC
>JACEEZ010022848.1:326617-331617 GCA_016584305.1 Chionoecetes opilio
TTAGTTTTTTAAAAGTATATTCAACATTCAATACTATATACATATTTTTGAGTGAATGATTGGTGCCTCACATAATGGATGATTTATAATTTCTCTTCAAATGCCACACAACAGTAACGATAGAATGAATGTGCGTGGAGCAGTTTGATTCAATGAGGTGAGCGCGACATTAACGTTGTAAGGCTTTCGTTGCCAAGTCCCCGGTGCCAGTCGAGGCGTGTTAGCCAGCGACGAGTGAGTGCGCCGGGGTTCAGCTGTTGTGAGAGTGGTCACTGCGATTGTGTAATGTTAAACGTGCGATGAAAATAAAACACATATTTAATCATTCATTGAGTGTGCGTAGACATTTTCCTGTGCATAGACTGAAGATCCTAATAGTCCTTATTAACGGGCAGCTTGTGTGATTAGCCAACTTATTAATGTCGATTCAACAAATGCCTTTTACAATGTCTAGTTACATAAATCGCTTCGTGTGATAGAATTGAGAAGTTGACAAGGCTTATCATAGTAATAGAAAACTAATGTATGGAGTGGAGTGTGGTGATGTACAGTCACTCATAATAGTTCGTGGGTGTCCGTGTGTGTGTGGGCCTGTGCAGTCTCGACCCCATTCTATACTGCGAGTCTGTTTAACGATGTAACGACGCACATACCCATATACACGGCGGAACTGTGACTTGATGTAATAAAGTAAGAAAGATTATTTTTGTCAATCATTTGTTATCGGTAGTCAAAAGTAGTTACACATTTTAATGTCGTATGATAAGATATGAAGGTTAGAGCCCTTGCGATGTTAAGTTTTCATTAGGCAAGTGAGCAGTGACGACGGTAGTGCAGGTTGAGATGCAGTCTAATCGTTTCGAGATATGCTTTGTATCCACATCAATAATGGTGTAAACCATCAAGAGCTAAATGCACACAGCATCTAACATAAATGTTTAGCATAATCAGATGTAGTGTTTATTGGATATATGGAGGCATATCTGGCTAAGATATGCTAAACAACATTTATGTTAGATACTGTGTGCATTTAGCTCTTAATGGTTTACACCATATTGATGATTAGATACAAAGATCCAATGGATACAAAGCAAATTCTCGAAACGATTTGACTGCACCTCGACCTGCACTACCGTCGTCACTGCTCACTTGCCTAATGAAAACTTAAACATCGCAAGGGCTCTAACCTTCATATCTTACCATACGACATTAAAATGTGTAACTAATTATGACTACCGATAACATATGATTGACAAACCTAATCCTTTCTTACTTTATTACATCAAGTCACAGTTCCGCCGTGTATATGGGTATGTGCGTCATTACATCGTTAAACAGACTGACTCGCAGTATAGAATGGGGTCGGGACTGCACAGGCCCACACACACACGGACACCCACGAACTGTTATGAGTGACTGTACACTATCTTCCTTCCATTTCATACTGCGAAAGACTGATGGTGAAAGGGTGTTAAGACATTTGATTTGATAAACGTGCCTATCAAGTTCAATTGTTTTCTACGGACTGACAAAGCTTGATCGAAAATAGAGATGGAAATTTAAAGCAATACTACTAGAGTAGGGAAGTGGAAGGGATACATGGAGTTGACAGAAACAGGGTTGTTCTCATTACACTGCGCGAAAAGAGAATGATTGTGGTACGACCTAACGCAGAAAATAAAAATGGATTATAGGCACCGTATTGCATTGCGCAGGCTAGTAATTGGGCGTCTGGTGATGGAATGGTAGTTACGTAATGAGTACCAAGTAAAATGTCAAAAATCTCTCGTTGGCAACTGAATACTGAACGAGTATATTCTGACAGTAACTTGGAACACATGTCAGGTGTCAGGAACGTGACGTTGGCAGCGGGAGGCATGACTTCCTCATCACAAATACAATCAAATTTATGTTCCTTTATATTGTCAGCAGATCAGCATGGAAGAGGCGGCTCGAGTGCTTACCGAAACTGAACCTCACGATGAAATGATCACGATAGCCAGCCCCTCACAAGACAGCGGTGAGCCTGCAGTTTTCCCTAAGTCAAGTGGTGCGCCAGATCAACCAACGCTGCAGCCAGGGCCTGCTATTCTCCTGGTGGGGAAGTGTAACCAACGAGCAACTGGCAACGCTACCACGCTGATTCACCTCGGGTGTGTAGCGACTGTGAAATGTCACTCGCTATGTTCATAACTTCTCTGCCGACTTCCATTAGGCCAAGTGTTTGCCACATTTCATACGAGATAGAAACTGTACGGGTTATTGAACATTCATTTTTCATAAAATTATGTCAAGTAATGTATAAGCCAGCAGGGTATGTACTAAGTGCTGTTTCACCTCGGCATTAAGCTATGGGCTACCACTGCTGTGTGGTAATGGTGCGTCCACACTGGCAACAAAACATGTTGGCAACACAAAATACAACATAGTGGGCAACAAGTTGTGAGGTCGGTAATGATACAATGTTGTAGACATGTTGGTGCTGATATGTAGGCGATATGTTGGTAACAGCGGTGTGGAAGAGTCAATGTCGGGGGAGATATCTGGGAAGACTGTGTACACAGACAAACACCAATAGCGCCGGTAGTTCACTCGTTGTACTTAAGACAAAACCATGGAGTGGACAAGAACAGTCTGTACAATTGATAGCTTGCTACCGCGGACACACTTTGCTCTTGGAACCCACCCATATACTTTATAAACATAGATTTAAAAGGACCGATGGGTGGCGTGAGATCGCAGAAATTATGAAAGTGGAGAAATATGAGGCAGAAATAAAAATATAAAAACCTTATTGCACAGTTCAGAAGAGAACTGAAGAAAACAAATGAGAGAAAATCTGGCAATGGAACTAATGTTACGTACATGAGCCAGTGTTTCGCATTCAACAGCATGCTATTTCTGGCAGACACGTCACACAGGACATATGACGCTGGATTTCAGGTAAGATAATACGTAGCTATATCATTGTACTAATTATTTTATTTAAACTTATACACAGTACATTATTGCTATTTAATAAGAACGGTCTCGCCCAGACTTTACGTCGGCGTTTCCTCCGATGCCCACACAAAATGACTACGGCAGCAGCTGCCGCCAACGCGTCCTCACACGCCGACATGACGTTCACATCTCCAGAAACGAGTGTGGACGGCCTCACAAAGTCTACTCTTGTTGCCAACATATCGCCAACATTGTAACACACTATCTCGTACATTGTTGTGGACATGTATCCAAATGCCGGCTGTTGTGTTTCGGGCAGTGTTTTCAACTTCTCTGTAGACAAAATGTTGCCAGTGTGGACGCACCATATATGTCTTTCATGACAAGGGAAGATTAGTTAGAGTATGGCTGAAACTTTCCCTCTCTGCACGATGCTTATGCCGGTAATTATTATTCCACTCGGTTCATACACTTCCTCTGCTACTAACAGGCGCGCATTGAGGGCTGGTGGGTGGCAATACGTGATCCAGGACTCAGACAGCCTTCTTCACACCGCGGCTCTACATGCCTTCGCCAAGCGGCACAACATCGTCATTGTTCTGGGTCTTCACGCCTACCGTAGCGCCCACGTCCTACTCTCTTGCCAGGTGGGTTGAATTGACAGTCAACTAAAGTGTGATGAATGAGTAGCTGAGTCGTGAAGGAATATCTACAGCAAGGCTTCTGTGTATACTTTGATTATGGGTGAGTAAGCAACGAAAACATTATAGTTATATTACTTGAAGCATGAGCAGGTGAGTGCTTCATGCGAGTTCATATGGTAAAGCATGATATTAATTTCATTAAATAATCTGATGGACAATGTTTTATTCATACATGACGGCGATGAAAGGCAGGGATGAGCTTGATGACGCCACCTCACATTACCTATCGAAATCCCTAAAGCCCCCTTCCCACATTGGCGACTTTCAATGGAGACACCGCTGAGACTCTGCTGCGACAAGTCCAAAGTGGAGTCTCAGCGGTGTCTCAACGGTGTGGCAGCGGAGTCGCCGCAGTTTCACTTGAGTAGCAGCGATGTCTCCACGGGACGGCGACTATTTTGGACTGCTAAAAAAATTATCAACCGAGTCGCCGTTACTGAGAGCCTTAGCGGTGTCTCAGCGTTGTGATAGCGACAATGGGTGTGCCAGTGTGGGTGCACATGTGACAGCGGTGTGACAGCGCGTTGGCAATCGCAACGGTGTGGCAGCAATGTTGCCGCGGTCGCAATGCTGTGGCAATGGAGTCGCCATGGTGGCAGCCTCTGCTACATGCCCTTCACAACTTTTGATCGGGTCAGTTGATGGTGGATTGGCACATCCCTGCAAAGGATGCCTCATCTGCCCCAGGCGGTTCAGCTGTCACCATAGTTCCATACTCCTCTCTCTCTCTCTCTCTCTCTCTCTCTCTCTCTCTCTTCCTCTCTCTCTTCTCTCTCTCTCTTCTCTCTCTTCTCTCTTCTCTCTTCTCTCTCTCTCTCTCTCTCCTCTCTCTCTCTCTCTCCTCCTCTCTCTCTCCTCTCTCTCCTCGCTCTCTGTATATATATATATATATATATATATATATATATATATATATATATATATATATATATATATATATATATATATATATATATATATATATATATATATATATATTTCTTATTTGTTATTTGTATATATGTATATAATTGCATATATTAAATAATGTAAATTCACACAGGGCTAAGTTTTCAAATAGATGTTCCCAGAAAGAGGACATATGTCTAGTCCAACATGACCTCTTCTTTTGGTTTTACTTTCTTGCCTTTTCTCTTCTAACCAAAGCCAGTCCGATCTCAATCTCCTCCACCCCAAGGTCCAACTCAAGTTGTAACTACTCAGTTTCAGTGTGCCGTGGCAGCATTCTGATGACGAACACACAAGGAGGAAATCACACAGTTGTAGCACAGACGTATGTAGTAGAAAAGCGTCGAAGGCTCCTATATATAACCACATCGATGAGTCTTACTGCAGTCACAGTAGAGAGTGGCA
>JACEEZ010022848.1:341617-346617 GCA_016584305.1 Chionoecetes opilio
ATGCCATTATGAGAGTGTGAAGAAATATGCATGAACTTAATTCACTTGAACTCATCGCGATTTAATATTTTGCGAGAAAACATTTTAGATGAAACATATCAATAAAAGCGGATTTTCATTAGTTTTCCATTGATATATTTCGTTTTCTGATAAATGAATCATAGCCATGCATAAATTAGCGTTAACTAATAAAATAACATCATCTATCGGGATAATTACCCGATGGATGATGTTATTTATTTAGTTAACGCTAAATTATGCATGGTTCTAATTCATTTATCAGAAAATGAAATATAGCAATGGAAAGCTATTTAAATTCCTTTTCTATTGGTATGTTGCATGTAAAAAGTCTTCACGCAGAATATCAAATTGCGATGAGTGTAAGTGAATATAAGTTCATGCATATTTCTTCAGTCTCATAATGGAATTTCTTTAGTGTATTTTACAGTTTTTTTATTTGATAATATTATAGAACAAACATTCATGAAGATAACAGTGTATCATTTATACTGATATGCCATAGTCTACTGTATTCATGGAACACTTTTTTACTTGCCGATACGATTGATGGTTATTTTTTTAGTTAACGCTAATTTATGCATGGTGGTAATTCATTTATCAGAAAACGAAATATATCAATGGAAAGCTAATGAAAGTCCGCTTCTATTGATATGCTTTCATCTAAAATATTTTCTCGCAAAATATTAAATGGCGAGGAGTTTAAGTATATATTGAGGTCATGCATATTTCTTCACTCTCTCATAATGGCATTTTTTGTGTGTATTTTACTGTTTTTTATTTGATAATATTATAGAACAAACAGTTACGAAGATAAGGTATATAATTTATACTGATAAACCTTAGGAAGGGAAATAAGGGTGATGTTAAAAAATGGCAGGAATCGCAAAACTGGCCTCCACTGGTCATGGGCGGGTTGGCGCGGGGCACGAGTAGCAAGTCCAGTATAGAGTAATCTTTGGTCTGTCTTGTCTTTCTCACATGCCATGGACGCGCCCACACCCGCAAACGAGGCCGCCTCCCAGTTTCGATTGTCAATTTAATGAAAAATGAGCGAGTGTGTTTTTTACATTTATTAAAAGGGTGGAAGGGCGAAAAAGTATTCCGTACAGCGGAGGACCTACGGCTTAGCGTGGATTCCGAACCACGGATAGTGGGAGACGGAGCGCGGGACGGAGTGGATTGTTGGAATAATAGGCACACAGCAATATATAAAGGTGGTAGAGTACCTCTCTAGAGCAGAGGGGTCATTGGATTTAATGTGGATTCGTCCGAACCACGGTAAGATGGTAGTAGAGATAGAACATTAATCCTAATATAATGATAATAATATTAATAATAAAAATAATTTAATTGAGTAAATTAGAAGCTATATAGATAATCAAATGAAACTGGATAAATATGATATGAATAAAATTATTACTAAAACTAATAATTGAAACAAGAATGAACGGAGGGGATTGCAAAAGGTAAATTAAAGCAGTGTAAAAGTAGTAGGTTCCTCCGGATAGCAGATGGGACATTTGGTATGTGGCCTCATCCGAACCACGGCTAGATAGCAGGATAGTGAAGATTAAACAAAAAGAAGTAAACAAAGACCTAGCCAAGAAAGAAAAAAAGAAGAATGATAAATAAAATAAAATAAATGGGGGTGGGTGGATCACAGGTTCTGCACGCTCTCTTCTCACGTCTATATGTCGGCCGGTACGGTAGGTCGCTTCGTGTCTATCGCGGTGGATTATATCGAAGCAGGATCTGTAGGAGATTCTCGTCATCATCAGTAACGTAGTACCTTACTAGTTTTGCTGTTGACACCCATCTGGTCTCTCTGGCGGTGTATCCTCGTCTGTCCTGCCAGATTCCTCAGAGCAGCCTTCGCTTCGCCATCAAGGAGGTAGTGGACTAAGGGCTCCTCTGTGAGGGCTACACAAACATTGCATACTTCCCTTTCATAGTCTCCGCTAAGGGAACGCATTGTGGGGTAACCAAGACGTAGTAGCGTTATACTTACCCTGTCCCTCCTTGCAACAGGGACTGGTAAAGATAACGGCTCGTATTCCGTCGCGATCGCGTACCACGTCAATGAAGTTGAGTTCTCTTGCGCACGTCTTGCCATTTCCTGGGCCTCGATACCCGTTGTCCTACGGGCCAATCTTTTAAAATCTGTTGGAGACTCAGAGGAATGGTTATCCTAACCTGGTCTTGTGTTAGTGCTCGTTTGGCTTTCTCGTCTGCTGTCTCATTTCCTTGGACACCCACATGACTGGGTATCCAGACAAGGGTCACTGTCTTCTCGGGTATTTAGTTCAGAGAAGACAGTGACCCTTTTGGGGTTTGGGGTTTCTTGAGTTTGGCAAGTCAGTCAGTAGTAGATATGGAGGGCTGGTTACCCCAGTGGGCTATGGTGGCCCACCTCTGTTTTGTTTCGCTTCTCTTGTTCTTTCTTCTGTCTGTCTATGTCTTTCTCACATGCCATGGACGCGCCCACACCCGCAGACGAGGCCGCCTCCCGGTTTTGGTTGTCAGTTTAATGAAAAATGAGCGCCGGAATTCAAAGGTCAAAAGTGTTTTTTACATTTATTAAAAGAGTGGCAGGGCGAAAAGTACTCCGCACAGCGGAGGGACCTACGGCTTAGCGTGGATTCCGAACCACGGATAGTGGGAGAAGGCGAGCAGAACGGAGTGGATTGTTAGAGTAATAGGCACACAGGAGTATATAAAGGTGATAGAATACCTATGCAGGGCAGAGGGGTCATTGGATTTAATGTGAATTCGTCCGAACCACGGTAAGATGGTAGTAGAGATAGAACATTAATTCTAATATAATGATAATAATATTAATAATAAAAATAATCTAATTGAGTAAATTAGAAGCTATATAGATAATTAAATGAAACTGGATAAATAAAATTTAATAAAATTATTACTAAAACTAATAATTGAAACAAGAATGAACGGAGGGGATTACAAGAGTTAATGTCTTAAAGCAGTGTAAAAGTAGTAGGTTCCTCCGGATAGCAGATGGGACATTTGATATGTGGCCTCATCCGAACCACGGCTAGATAGCAGGAGAGTGAAGATTAAACAAAAATAAGTAAACAAAAGACCTACCAAAAAAAAAAAAAAAAAAAAAAACCTATCTATATATCTATCTATAAATAGAAAATAAAACGTAATATATATATATATATATATATATATATATATATATATATATATATTATATATATATTATATATATATATATATATATATATATATATATATATTATATATATATATATATATATAAATATATATATATATATATATATAAATAAGTAAAAAAATCGGAGGTGGGGGTATCAGGGGTTCTGCACGCTCTCTTCTCACGTCTATATGTCGGCCGGTACGGTAGGTTGCTTCGTGTCTATCGCGGTGGATTATATCGAAGCAGGATCTGTAGGAGATTCTCGTCATCATCAGTAACGTAGTACCTTACTAGTTTTGCTGCTGACGCCCATCTGGTCTCTCTGGCGGTGTATCCTCGTCTGCCTGCCAGAGTCTTCAGAGCAGCCTTCGCTTCGCAATCAAGGAGGTAGTGGACTAGGGGCTCCTCTGTGAGGGCTTCACAAAAACTGCATACTTCCCCTTCATAGTCTCTGCTCAGGAACGCATTGTGGGGTAATGGAGACGTAGTATCGTTATACTTACCCTGTCTCTCCTTGCAACAGGGACTGGGAAAGATAACGGCTCGTATTCCGTCGCGATCGCGTACCACGTCAATGCAGTAGAGTTCTCTTGCGCAAGTCTTGCCATCTCCTTGGCCTCGATAACCGCTGTCCTACGGGCAAATCTTTTTAATTAATCTGTTGAAGACTCAGAGGAATGGCTATCCTAACCTGGTCTTGTGTCAGTGCTCGTTTGGCTTCCTCGTCTGCTGTCTTATTTCCTTGGACACCCACATGACTAGGTATCCAGACAAGGGTCACTGTCTTCCCTCGCGTCCTTAGCTCAGTCAAAACGTGAGGAAGCATCGTCACATGTCTGATATTGTTCTTAGGTGGGTATTGCTCTAAGGATTGTAGGGCAATCATAGAGTCTGTGTAGACAGTAATGTGTATGTCATCCTGGTGTAATGCATGCGTTAATGCTGTCGTTATCTCTACCAACTCAGTCTGCAGTGTTGAACAAGTGTCTGATACTCGCCATCCGTAGGTGTCTGCTCCACACACGAATGCAGCAGCCGCTCTGCCATTTTTCTTTGTCAACAGAGCCATCTGTGTAGTACACACGGGCTCCAGGTACATATGTTTGAGCAATCGACTCGTGAGCTTTGCTGAGGAGTAACTCACGTGAGCACAGCGCCTTCCTGCAGGGGGGCGGCGAGATGAGGAATCTGGCCACTGCAGGTTCCCAAGGTGGTGCATCGTCGTAGTTCTCAACTTTGCAGTCCTTTCCTCGTGCCACAAGGTCAATACCAGGAAGGAGAGCGTGTGTAGCCCTCGCGACACATCTCAGCCATGTTTTCTCATTGAAAAGGCTTGGATCCTGTGGGAGAACTGATACAAGACACTGACGTGCCGGTGTGTTAATGGGCCTATTAACTACTCTAACGCCGTCCCCCTGCAGGAAGGCGCTGTGCTCACGTGAGTTACTCCTCAGCAAAGCTCACGAGTCGATTGCTCAAACATATGTACCTGGAGCCCGTGTGTACTACACAGTGCTGCTGTGAGCTGCTCTACCCTTACCGTTAGGAGAGGAAGTCCGGTCTCTGCTCGCAAAACCTCCACCTTGGTCCAACGAGGTGCACCAAGCATGACTCGTAGGGCGTTGTTCTGTATGACTTCCAGCGCCTTCCGGTTGGAGTTTGGCAAGACAAAGACAAAGACATCAAAAGGAGAAAGCAGGACATGGGGAAGTGGGGACAGGGGGGAAGAATAAGGTGGGTGAGAGAAAAAAAAATTGTGTGAGGAAAAGTCACTGGGGATTAACCCAGGTGC
>JACEEZ010022848.1:351617-387720 GCA_016584305.1 Chionoecetes opilio
CCGGAGATAACTGTCTATCCTGTATACATGTATAACATGATATACTGCGGGGTAATGCCTTGAGAACTTCCCCGGGTCTTGGGTGAACGAGGAGGCCTTGGCGCCAAGATGGCGCCCACAAATCGAGTTGTCGCTACTGTATATAATACAGGTACTCTAGTCCTCACCAAAGAGAACGAAGTCTGAGGACTCATTTTTACTCGCATTGTAAGAGGAATTAACTGAAGCATCAACATGAGAAAGCCAATTGTCCCATGTGTGAGCAAAACCATTGGTGACATGACGTCTCTAAATGCTTATGATTAGCCCCCTCAGAAAACCCATTAGACGCTGAGTGACGGGCAATAATGAACGTCTAACGAATGTTGAAGGCTATGCAAAACTCAGCAATTAATTCGCTCCGAAATTCACCGCCGTTTTTGGAAAGTATGACCTTATAGGTGTCGTGAAAGGTTTGATAACATGATTTACAAGAGCTCCTCCCACCAAGGCCGCTGACTTGTCATGGAGAGGTGCTAAAATGACTTATCGAGAGAAATGATCGACACAAACAAACAAGTACTGATTGCTTGACTTAGCTCGATGAAGCTTCAGGAGTCTTAACACCAACTGTATCCCAAGTACGTTCCGGAATTGGATATTCAAGCATGGATTCAAGGAAAGATGAATTTTTGTGACGCGCACACGAGAGACACTTTGCAACATATTGAGTGACGTCGCGCCACAATTTCGGCCACCTGTACCGTGATTGCGCGGAGCGTATCGTGCGGTCAATACCTGGGTAATAGCTTGTATTGAGTTCTGACTGAGAAATAGTACCTGAGAAAGTAAAGAATCAGTTATTACAATTTGTGACACATCTCCACTGGGCGTGGTTGAGGTGGGTGCCCGGCGAATGAGAAGGCAAACTTGTATAGGTAAAATTGTGAAGCAGAAATAGGTAACTGAGGGAGGGACGATGTGTCGCCTCTCTCAATTGAATGAATTACCTAGCCCTACAGCGGATCATCACGTTGTGCATTCATGAGTACGTCTTACGCTATTTTTGATTGCGGCTAAAATGTTACCAGAGATGCAGCAACTGATCTGGAGAAGGCGTCCACGACAACATCGAGCTCACCGGGAACATACTCTATTGTTGGGAGAAAATCCTTCAAGATCACCATGCAACGTGCGAGGCGACCGTTGAGATTGCGACCTTTAAACAAGTTTTTTAAAGGTTTATGACTGTGTAGACAGTAATGTCAATCATTGGGGGCATACGCCGGGGGCCCCGTCACCTCGACCAGCCTACGACGCCACTCCCGGGAATCACCACGTGTGAGTCCCCATGCAGGCTCACTTCTCATACCAAGCAACTCTCGACAGGAAACATCAACTTGCCCCAGCCACCAGCCTTGCGGGCGCCCCCTTGGCCTCCTCTACTCCGGATTGTCTCTTACAGATACAACCCGATGGGAAGGATCGGTTTCAGGGTCGCCTGCCACATGCCCATATAACCGAAGTTGGCGCTGATGGACTATGCAGTTAATAGGCCTGTATTAAGTCTCACGGTGCAATCGCTGATTTGACATGTAATCATCCCAGCGATTCCCCATGATTCTGCGAAGATACTTATTACCAAAGGCATCGATTCGCCTCTTCAAGTCGCTATTTAGTGTCCATGTCTCACAACCATAGAGAAAGACAGGGATCACAAGCGACATTAAGATCCGGATCCTTGTCCTTCTGCACAGGTACCGACTACGCCAAATACTCCTGCTGAGCGAGTCCATAACACCGTGGGTTATGTCAATCCGCCGTAAGACTTCTTGACGTGACCCGCCGTCATTATGGACTGCGCTACCAAGGTATGTAAAACTTTCCAAGATCTCAATGTCCTCGCCGCACGCATGCACAGACTGCACTGTTTAATCTAGTAAGCCTCCAAACACCTGGACCTTGGTCTTGAGCCAGGAGATCTCAAGTCCCAAAGGCTTTGCCTCCTCGTGCAGCGCCTCGAGAGCCATCACCAGGACCTCCAGCGACTCAGCAAAGGTTACTGCATCATCGGCAAAAACAAGATCAGTGATCTTGGAGTTGCCGAGGGATGCTCCACAATCACTTTGATCTACAACTTTACCCAATACCCAGTCCATACAAGTGTTGAAATGTGATGGGGCAAGGACGCACCCTTGCCTCACTCCTGTATTAACAGGAAAGAAGCTGGCTACACCTCCCCCACACTTCACAGCACCCTCAGTCCCAGAGTACAGACCAGTCATCAAACCAATAGTCCTTGCAGGAATCCCGCGAAGTCCCAGAATATCCCAGAGTGACTCACGATGTACTGTGTTAAGCGCCTTCTTGAGATCAACATAGGCTGCAAGGATCCTCTGTCGAAACTCACGTCGGCGTTCCACCAGGACACGAAGCGCTAGCATACGGTCCGTTGTTGACTTACCAGGCGTGAACCCAGACTGCTGAGGTCTTTGATGCTTCAGCAGATGACTGCGGGTGAACCGTGTCAGCAATAGATAGGCAAGCACATTTCCTGGCACGCTGAGCAGTGTAATACCGCGGTAATTGTTGCTGTCCTGACGGTCCCCTTTCCACTTCCAGATAGGAACGACCAGCCCCCTTTTTCCAGTCAGGAGGAATGGTACCTGATTGCCACACAGCAGTCAGGATAGCCTGCAACCCGCGGATCATGGCCTCACCCCCAGCTTTGAGGAGCTCCGCACTGATATTACAGACACCAGCTGCCTTTCCACCCCTCAACTTTGCTACAGCCTCTCTGACTTCGTCAAGAGAGGGTGTGGTTTCTTCAATGGGGGGATATATTAGGTAGCCATAAATGAGGTCGCGAAAGTGACATAAGGCCTAAATAAAAGGAAGTGTTACAAGGTTAGTGATCGAATAATGTGACTCAGCGCTACTTAGAATACGACATGCGTATCGGGTGATTCTTTCCTATATCGTCTGTTTGCATGAGAGCAGCGCCAAGACCAGATCCCGCTGCATCCGTCGCAAGGATGAACGGCTTGTTGAAATCAGGATAAGCTAAGACTAGCGCTGAGGTGAGAGCGGTTTTGAGAGTATTGAATGCACATGCCTGATCATCACATCAGCAAAAGCAGCGTCCTTCTTAAGCAAGCGTAGCAATGGGGCAGAGTCTTGCGTAATGAGACACTAACGGGCTGTAGTAGCTTGAAAGACCTATACATGACTTGAACTCAGTGACAGAGGCAGGGCGAGGGACATTTTTAACAGCCGAATTTTCCAGACCCATATGCAATCGAAGGTAGTGAGAGTGACCCACAGGCGTACTGAACGCTGTAAGAGGACGTGATTCGGGGGCCAAAGGTACTTGCCAAAACCCAGACATCAGATCAAGCGAAGTAAATACTGAATTATCCTCACCCAAGGACTGTAACAAATCCGACAATACAGTTAAAGGTAACGTTGGGAGCCAGTACAATGATTAAAGCACCTGAAGTCCACAACTAACCTGAAATCACCATCTTTTTTAAGAACAAGAAAGAGAGGGCTCTTCCAAGGAGAAGTCGACGGCCCGACTACCCGTTTATCAAGCATTTCCTGAACTTTACGAGTAGCAATCTCACACTGGCTGTGAGACAAACGATAGACAGGAATATAAACTAAACGTGTGTCGGGAAGGAGCTCTATTTCCTGCTCAATCAGATGTGTACATCCAAGAGGCTGCCCAGGCAGAGCTACTGCTGGAATGCTTAAATAATAGCTGGAAAAGACTTGTTTCGAACTCAGGGTAATCAGTAGCATTAAACGAAGGGGTAGCGTTCGAGAAAAGTCGTGAAATGCACTTTTGAGGCGCTCGAATGCATAACCGAGGATGCAAGTAATGAATATGGGAGTTTATTCTTGTACTAGCGCATGGTAGACTAAAGCTTCAACCAGACAAGTGCCCTTTTGCCAGATTGAGCGTGCCTTGTCACATTATGCACCAATATGAAAGTATGACCATCGCGCACCTGAGCAATACCAGACTCGAGACGAACACTACGGACTCCCACTGATTCAGAAATGACAAGTACATCCATCCCGTCGAGGACTGCGCTTAAGCGAACACATAACATCCCAGATGAGTGGGGATCTAGGATACTGCAGTTACCTAAACACTGACTGTTGGTGCCTGTGTTAAGCAAAAAGCAAGAGAGGGGAAAGCTGGAGATCTACTGGTGGCGGGCATCGTGGTTGATGCCTATGAACGATAGGCGGCACCCTAGGGTGGCAAGGGAGGCGTGTTGTCAAAATCGCCCCGCGACGGTGATGTGACAGGGCAGGGCTGAATAATTTCTTCATCTGCCGTGCAAAAGGCACGTGACGGTAGCAAAGCGTGACAAGGCTGCCCACGGTAAGTGATATAATCCAGACCAGGAAAAATATTCACGCGAAGCCGGCGCAAACTTGGGAGACCGATATACTGATGGTGAGTGGTGACCTATAGGGTATCTGGCAACCGACCCCTTTTCGCCTACGGGTATCTGTTCTGGGTCAGGTCAGGGCATCACTAACTCACTCACTCCTCAGTCCTCAGTCCTCACTTCCCGTGGACCCGTCGGTTTGTCAAGACGCTACTCCCTTGCGTCTCTCTGCGGTTGTCCTTACAAGTTGTAAATATATACATGAAATTATATACATACATTTATACTATGTATGTCTCTACCCCGTATCTACACACTCAAATATTACGAAGGTCTTCCCTATAAGGCGCCCTTAAAAGAGTGTTAAACGAACTACCACGTTCTCCTGCTTCCCGCTCCGCTATTTGTTAATTGCATGCTTACCCCTGCAGCTCCAGCAACGCTACCTACAGTATACTACAACAAGCACAACCAAGCCTATACACAATGAATTTTTTGTACATCGATCAAGCTATCAGAAGGAAGTGCATAATCTTTGAGTACATCAAATTTTACACCGAAAGGCTTCGCGCGCGCATGAAAACGAAAACGCAACAAAATAGACCCAAGTGCATGAAAAACTTTGCCGTCTGCACTACTGATAGCCACGTATGTAGGCAGTAAGGAATATGAGAAACTGGACGCTCGTTGCAAGGCAAGAAACGCTCTCTCTGCGAGAAAGTTTATCTCGGCACCCGGATCAATAGTGAGAGCCAGACGCAATGAAGCAACACTGACAGGGACAACCAAGAGGTTGTCAGAGTAAGCCCCTTTCACACATTCTAGAGTAGCGCGCCGAATTGTGGCCACTCGTTACTTGTAAAAATACGTGGGTGCACTCGTAGGTACTCGTGGATACTCGGTATCAAGTCGTAAGAGTCGTGGCAGTGTCGTGAGGTGTCTTGGATATGCGTGGGAAGGGCTGGAGATTTTGGACATGTTCAAAATCTGGCCGAGCAGCGGTCACGACTTTTTGGATGCGGAGCGGATGCGTAGCCGGGTCGTAACTACTAGTATCAACTCGAAGCGACTCGTCGTTTATCGTAGCGACTCTTGCCTATTCGTCGTGACTTAGCCACCCCACGAGCGGCCACGCATTGCTACGAATTTTCAAGTGTTGCTACGAATTACCACGACATATCGTAGCAACTCGTGGCAAAAGCACAAGTCGTAGTGAATCGTGGAAGAGTTGCTACGAATATCTAAGCGTCGTAACGAGTAGGTCGACAAGTAGCTACGACTTGCAGGAGTAGCCACATATTCTGTCCAAGAGTTCAATCCTTGGCGCCATATAATGCCAAGAGTAGCTACGACTACCACGCATTGCTAAGAGTAGTCACGCATATAGTCACGCATTGCTATGAGTAGTCACGCATCTAGCTAATATTTGCTACGAGTTTGCAAGATTCCACACGAGTCGCCATGATTTACCAACTCAGCGGCAGGGTCGCCAGCCAGCGCCACGAGTTTTCACGCATATAAAGGGGTCCCGGCAGGCGATTGACCTCGGTTGACATCTCCTGACCTTAATTTACGCCATTCAGCTGTGACCTTAACCTGCCACCTACGCTAACACGCTATCCTAGGCACCAACATGTCGCGTCATTTCCAGAAGAGGCCGATGCCCATGTCGGAACAGCTATCTTCTTCCGAAGAGGAAACTCAGGACATCACAATCAGGGACACACAGTCCGACAGCCAGACTACAATCCATTACCAATCTGCAACATAACTTTATACCCGTAATGGTTATTATTTATTACCTGTATCACCATTCAGGTTATTGCCGCGACCACCACCACTCGTCTTAACTCTGCTATGTGTCTTTCGTCATTATCCTCTCACTGCAATACAGACATGAGCACTACCACACACACACACACACACACACACACACGCACACGCACACGCACACGCACACGCACACACACACACACACACGTCACTAATATTCGCAACCCATGTACTTCCTGTCTACATTCCACCTCCTCCACCCACCCACACCCACACCCACACCCACACCCACCCACACACACATACACCCACACCCACATCCTTCACAATCCACCCTCACATATGCCCTTATTTATCACCCTCTCATTCACCGCCACTACCCCCAGGGGGTAGTGGCGGTGAATGAGAGGGTAATAGGAGGGGGTAGTACCCCCTCCTTCCCCTTCACTAACATATTTGTAGCGGAGGGAAAGAATCAATAGTAAAATTGGTGCTTCTAAAGTATAAAAACAACAAAATTCAATGATGATAAAAACAATAATAGTAATGATGATAATTATGATAGTAATGATGATAATAAGTGGAATATCATACTGTACTACGATTGTTCTCAGTAACCGTGATTACACACACACACACACACACACACACATTACACCCACCCACACACACACACACACACACACGGGTGCTCCGTAGTGTAGTGGTTAGCACGCTCGGTTCACAACCGCGAAGTCACGGGTTCGATCCACGGGCGGAGCGGAGAAAAATGAACTGTCTCCTTATAAACACCCGAGCCCCAGTCCACCCAGTAATTAATGGTTACCGGGTGTTTGCCCGGTGTTCGTGACTCGCCTCCCGGGGTGAGGTGCAGCAAGAGCTCCCGGTCGATGCAAGTATCCAGAAGTGCTCCAGTGATAATAGTTACCTTCCTTTGTGAGTTCATATCCCTCACCCTCAACTCCATGATAGGGAAGGCAACTAAACAAGGATTAGGTAGTCATGAATCCTATTCTCTGAGGTCTTCCTGACCGTCCCCACCTTTGTTCACTTAGACTACCGAACTATTCATCCATTTGTATGGGCTTTTTTGGTGTGAAGTGGCCAAGGCTGCATGCAACAATGTTGCTTCGCTCTTTTCTCCTCCATTGACGGTCCTACTTGAGTTCGGTGAGGTGGCCCTGCTCTGACGGTCGTGCAGTTTACGTCGTTGGAAAGCTGATGAATCACTGTTCTGCTGTGTATTTCATGTACGAGTTCTCTTCACTCCTGGAAGCACAAGTTCGCTGAAGCTTTCCCTTCCACGTGATCCCCTACCACTAGTCGGTCTCGATTTTCGAGAATGGAGAAGAAGTATGTGGAAGCTGCGACAGCCTTCTATGTCACACCTTATCTTGCAAGGGCATTGTGTTAGTTGGTGTGTGTGACCGAAGCATGAAAGACAAGAAGAGGGTTGCTGATGTATTGACCTGTGCGAAACCACTCGTAGTCTGTGGGTCAGACCCGTTGTCAACCTGATGACAACAAAATCACAAGAAAGTAATTCCTTGAACCTTGATTCCTTGATTCATGATAAACAAGCACGTTCATCAAGTCTCGCCAAGCCTTGACTTAGCTCTCTCTTAGGCCTTCCAAGAAACAGAGTTTATCTACTGGTCGCACAGGTACCTTGTGAGTAGTTCTTACTTTAACTTGACGGACAAGACCACCATCTCCAGGTTCCACTTGGACCCCTCTGCCCAACTTCCTCTGGTTACGGGGAACAGTTTCATTTGTTATAATAACCAGATCTCCCTTCTTGAAGTTCCAGCGAGGCTCTAGCTTACCCGAGCGTTGACGTAGTACCACGACGTAGAGGAAGGTACTCCTTCATCCACCTCTTCCGAAACTGATCTGACAAGAATTGAACGTGTTTGAAATGTTGAAAGGTTTCCACCTTCGGCGATACTGGTCTTCACTCAGTGGTCCGGCAGCGACAGGCAGCTGTGTGGCCTGATACGCAGCATATGATTGTTTGCAAGGGCATTACGATCATGCGGGTATTCTGACACTGGAGTGAGGGAACGACTGTTGATTACACTCTCAGTTGCACATAATATTGTGTTTAACCTTGCTTCAAGTCCTTCTTCGGCCAGCACTTGAGAATCCACGATGGCACCTAGAACCTTCCTGACAGTTCTAATTTGTCGCTACCATATGCCTCCCATATGTGATGCTTCACGTATGGGAGGATTGAAGGAGGATTGAAGGTCCACTCAGGTTTTTTTTTTATGAAGTGTCACCTACATGATCGTCTTCCTTCCATCTTCGTACAGCTGTCTTTAGTTCCTTGTCTGCCCGAACCATGTTTTGTTCGTTGTCAAACCACATGCGTTCTGGTAACCTTCTACGGGCAGAGAATCGTGCCAGAGCATTAACCCCTTCCCGCCCAGATCTTTCCTTTGGTATATACAATTGACTGTTGTTAGCCATAAAATTTCGAAAAGTAACTGAATATACCAAATTTGTTAGTGGGCAAGGATACTAAACAGGTCATACCTATAAAATATTGCTTATAGTCACTAAAAATCGTCTAATGGTAGCCAAATTACAATGGAAATTACGTTCTGGGTCTCAAGGGGTTAATAAAGACATTAGAATCTAATGATTCGAGGGTTTTGAGGTGGGCCGCTCTTGTGGCTATGAGTGAGTAAGCAAGCCCATCGTTTGATTTGCTTTCGACCCTGTTTGATGAAGAAGGGTCCAAACAATCCACTCCTGTTGAGGCAAAGGGGTTCGTTCCCGGATTCACTCGATCCTCTGGTAATGGCGCCTGTTGTTGATATGTCATTTTGCAATTGTTGCGTCGACATACAACGCAGGTCCTCAACTTTTTTCTATCTTCCTCCGTGACTGAGGCACCCAATACTGCTGGCGTAAAGGCACTTATGTGTGCTCTCTGCCAGAATGACCAGCACAGTTTTGATATACTTCTCTCGTAATAAGCTCAGTAACTGGATGATCACGAGGCAGGAGCATAGGCCCTTTGTTTGCGGGACCGGTGGTGCATGCCGTAAGCGTCCTCCTACTCTAAGGAGCCCGTCTTCGTCTAGCCATGGTTTCAGCCGGTATACCTTACTCGTCCTCTTTATGTGTTTGCCTCTAAAATATGGCTTTCAACCTCTTCATGGTACTGTTACTGTTAAACTTGTCATAAGATAAGTTTTCTTGCTCTTCGTAGTTCAGTTAATTCCAGTCGAGACAGCGTTCGGTGTGACTGGCGTTTGTTTTTTAGCCAGTATATGACACGTAAGATCCACGCCACTTCCTTCTGAAGTTGATACCATGAGGAGTAGTGTGTCCATAACATGGTTAAGTAGTCCTGTTTATGTGCGTATGGGGTAAGGCTGGTGCTTGAAAGCACTGAGTAGCTTAGTCACTCTTGATCGTTTAGTAACTCTGCCGTCATCTTGTAGTTATCTGGCCATCTCGTTTTCCTTCAAGAGAAGAAAGGCAGGGCCTATAATCTATATGTTGATTCCAGTAATTTCCTGTGCTGATTAACCTCTCGTCGCGTCGTCAGCTGGGTTCCATGTTGTGTCCACATGTTGCCATTGCCTTGGATGTGAGAGTTCTGTAATAAATGTTTCCCTGTTGGCAACAAAGATACGGATTTCTGTATTTGATATGTATTGTATGATCAGTGTGCTGTCTGTCCAAAAAAATGATCCCTTCACACCTTGGTGGCTTTTCTTTCCACTGTCTCGCTGTCTTTTTGATGTTCTGTCATCCTCTTTCTCTTCTTTGCTCAAGTGTTGGCAATTTTATCTCTCTCAACTATTTTATCTCTTCATAAGTCAGTTCTTCTAGCTTTGGTACCTTCTTTGTTGCCATTCTCTGTTTCCTCTCCAACCTTTTTCACATGTTTCCTTTTATATGGGGACCACACAATGGCAGCATATTACATTTTGGTCGGATCATTGTGGTAATTATCTTTATCATCACATTCTTGTCCATGTAATGAAATACTACTCTAATATTCTTTAACATCCTGTACGTATTTCCAAATATATCTTTATATGTTTGTTGTTGTTGTTGTTGTTGTTGTAGGCTGTCTTGTATTACCACTCACAGGTCATTCTCTTCATGAACTTTTGTAATTAATTCATTTACCATTATACATGGCCATTTGTATATATCTTCGCCTTTTCCCATTTCTTACACTTACTCACTTTCTTCACACTTATTCACCTTAAAATTCCATTTCCTATCTTCTGCTCCATTCGTAGATCTTATTCAAGTAATTGTAGTGTTTCACAGTCATTATAACTTCTTATTTCTCTTAATAGTTTTGTATCACCCTCAAACAAACTTTTATAACTTTTAACTTCATCAGTTATGTTAAAATTCTTTTAAAAAATCATGCCCATTATTTGTGCCAAAACTGATCCTTGTGGTACCCCACTAAACACCTTTCTCCATTTAGATATTTCATCCTTTCTAGTGTTCTCATTTCTCTTCCTCTTTTCCATGTCTCTTCCCTTATTCTCTTGGTGTATATAATGGAACACGGTTTTCAAATCCTTCCTCCACTTTGAGCAGGTCGAATGAGTAACATATTATGTAATGAGTTTCACTATCACCACTCTCAATGATTGATCTTTTACTCTTTTTCCGTTCACTGTACACCGTTCCAATTACTCTAAAGTCTCTGGGAGTAAAGTGTATTTTTTCCCACTGGTTAAGTCTTCGGGCGTAACACGTATCACTTCCCACCCAGTTAAGTCTTCGGGCGTAACACTTATCACTTCCCACCTGCTTAAGTCTTCGGGCGTAACACGTATCACTTCCCACTCGGTTAAGTCTTCAGGCGTAACACGTATCATTTCCCACCCGGTTAAGTCTCCGTGCGTAACACTTATCACTTCCCACCCGGTTAAGTCTTCGGGCGTAACACGTATCATTTCCCACCCGGTTAAGTCTTCGAGTTATGTGTTGGTCCCCATGGCTCCGGTACCAGAAACACCAACAGTTCTCTGCTTCTGAATTTTGCAAGGTCCAGAAGGTTGGGAATTGCAGGTTCTTGGTATCAGAGACCAGAGCTGCACCGCTGGACATGGTATAGTAATGCCGAAGGGGTAGCTAAGGAGATCGAGCACGTCCTCGTTAGTACTCGTTGGAGGATCCTCCAGAACTGTAGGGTTTACCGGAGTGCTGAGTTCTTTGGAACAGATCGCAGACTTGTTGCTGCTACACTCAAGCTTCATGTCAAGTCCAGAAGAATCTCAAGAGGTAACCATACTGTGTTTCATCTTGAGATACTGAAGGACTTGACATGTGCTCATGAGTATGCGGTGGCAATCTCAAATCGGTTTGATGTGCTCGGTGCCCTCGAGGACCCTGTAGAACTGTGGGATACCTTCAAACGTGAAACTCTACAGGCTGCCAAGGAGTGTATTGGGGAGCCCCCGAGGTCAAGGGATGGTTTTGTCTCGACGGAGACGCTGGAAAAAATCGAGGAGTGTCGCGCTGCCAGACTGGCTGGGAACCGGGACCAGCACAGGGCTCTGTCACGCCGGACTTGAACCCTCCTGGGGAGAAACAAGGAGAGGTATGTCAGGAGTCTCGCTGAGGATGTCGAGGGTCATGTGAACGCTAATGAAGTCCGACCCGCCTACCTGAAGAAGCCCTGAAGAAGCTCCGCCACAAGTCTCCATCTCGGGCGAGTGCTATTCGAGCAGCAGATGGGCGCCTCGTGTCTGACATGGATGGGCAGATGGCTCGTTGGACTGAGTACTTTGGGCAGTTGTTCACGGTGGACCCTCCAACTGAGCAGCTTCACACCACTGGATTACAGGCAGTGGATGCCGATCCTCCCATTGACGAAACCGCACCCTCTCTTGAAGAAGTCAGAGAGCCTGTGACTAAGTTGAGGGGTGGAAAGGCAGCTAGTGTTTGTAATATCAGTGCGGAGCTCCTCAAAGCTGGGGGTGAGGCCATGATCCGCGGGTTGCATGCTGTCCTGACTGCTGTGTGGCAATCAGGTACCATTCCTCCTGACTGGAAAAGGGGGCTGGTCGTCCCTATCTGGAAAGGGAAAGGGGACCGTCAGGACTGCAACAATTACCGCGGTATTACACTGCTCAGCGTGCCAGGCAAGGTGCTTGCCCATCTATTGCTGACACGGATCCGCAGTCATCTGCTGAAGCATCAGAGACCTCAGCAGTCTCGGTTCACGCCTGGTAAGTCAACAACGGACCGTATCCTAGCGCTTCGTGTCCTGGTGGAACGCCGACGTGAGTTTCGACAGGGGATGCTTGCAGCCTATGTTGATCTCAAGAAAGCGTTTGACTCAGTGCATCGTGAGTCACTTTGGGATCTTCTGCGACTTCGCGGGATTCCTGCAAGGACTATTGGTTTGATAACCGGTCTGTATTCTGGGACTGAGAGTGCTGTGAAGTGTGGGGCAGGTGTATCCAGCTTCTTTCCTGTTAATACAGGAGTGAGGCAAGGGTGCGTCCTTGCCCCATCACTTTTCAACGCTTGTATGGACTGGGTATTGGACAAGGTTGTAGATCAAAGTGATTGTGGAGCATCCATCCATCGGCAACACCAAGATCACTGATCTTATTTTTGCCGATGATGCAGTAATCTTTGCTGAGTCGCTGGAGGTCCTGGTGATGGCTCTCGAGGCGCTGCACGAGGAGGCAAAGCCTTTGGGACTTGAGGTTTCCTGGCTTAAGACCAAGGTCCAGGTGTTTGGAGACTTACTAGATGAAGCAGTACAGTCTGTTCATGCGTGCGGCGAGGACATTGAGATCTTGGAAAGTTTTACATACCTTGGTAGCGCAGTCCATAATGACAGCGGGTCACGTCAAGAAGTCTTACGGAGGATTGGTATAACCCACGGTGCTATGGACTTGCTCAGCGGGAGTATTTGGCGTTGTCGGTACCTGTGCAGGAGGAGGAAAAAGATCCGGATCTTCAAGTCGCTTGTGATCCCTGTCTTACTATATGGTTGTGAGACATGGACAATAAATAGTGACTTGAAGAGACGAATCAATGCCTTTGGTAATAAGTGCCTTCGCAGAATCATGGGGTATCGCTGGGATGATTACGTGTCAAATCAGCGATTGCACCGTGAGACTGAATCGAGGCCTATTACCTGCATAGTCCGTCAACGAAAACTTCGGCTATATGGGCATGTGGCACGCTACCCTGAAACCGATTCTTCCCATCGAGTTGTATCTGCAAGAGACAATCCGGCGTGGAGGAGGCCAAGGGGGCGCCCACAAGGCTCGTGGCTGGGGTAAGTTGATGTTTCTTGTCGAGAGCTGCTTGGTATGGGAAAGGAGCCTGCATGGAGACTCGCGCGGGGTGACCCCCGGGAGTGGCGTCGTAGGGTTGGCGAGGCAACGCGCCCCCGGCGTATGCCCCCAATGATTGATTGATTGATAAGTCTTCGGGCGTAACACTTATCACTTCCCACCCGGTTAAGTCTTTGGTTGTAACACGTATCACTTCCCACTCGGTTAAGTCTTCGGGCGTAACACGTATCATTTCCCACTCGGTTAAGTCTTCGGGCGTAACACGTATCACTGTATCACTTCCCACTCGGTTAAGTCTTCGGGCGTAACACGTATCATTTTCCACCCGGTTAAGTCTTCGGGCGTAACACTTATCACTTCCCACCCGGTTAAGTCTTCGGGCGTAACACTTATCACTTCCCACCTGGTTAAGTCTTCGGTTGTAACACGTATCACTTCCCACCCGGTTAAGTCTTCGGGCGTAACACGTATCACTGTATCACTTCCCACTCGGTTAAGTCTTCGGGCGTAACACGTATCACTTCCCACCCGGTTAAGTCTTCGGGCGTAACACGTATCACTTCCCACCCGGTTAAGTCTTCGGGCGTAACACGTATCACTTCCCACCCGGTTAAGTCTTCGGGCGTAACACGTATCACTTCCCACCCGGTTAAGTCTTCGGGCGTAACGCGTATCACTTCCCTCCCGGTTAAGTCTTCGGGTGTAACACGTATCCCTTCCCACCCGGTTAAGTCTACATAACACGTATCACTTCCCACCCGGTTAAGTCTCCTCCAACCCAGGCACCCAGCCATGGCGATTAGGGCGTCCGGGCACGGCCTCCTTAACAAGGCCTGAGCGACGTGACGTCACAGCCTCGTGACGTCTTCAGCCTCGGTCATCTCACCCGCTAGGTCCTCTCCCTCGCTCTGTCTGTCCCACGTATATTATACAGTAATTTATAAATGCTATTTATAAATGTTATCTTCGTAAATGTTTGTTCTATAATATTATCAAAAATATAAAACAGTAAAACACGCTAAAGAAATGTCATTACGAGACTGAAGAAATATGCATGAACTTATTATTCACTTCAACTCTTCGCCATTTAAAACTTTGCGAGTCAACATTTACCATGAAACATATCAATAGAAGCGCAATTTTATTAGCTTTCCATTGATATATTTCGTTATCTGATAAATTAATTAGAACCATGCCTAAATTAGCGTAGATAAATAAATAAAATCATCAATCGGGTAATTTTCCCGATTGAAGATGTTATTTATTTAGTTAACGCTAATTTATGCATGGTACTAATTCATTTATCAGAAAACTAAATATATAAGTGAATAAATAACATCATTACATACATTACCGTTAACTAAATAAATAACATCATCAATCGGGTAATTTTCTCGATTGATGATGTTATTTATTCACTTATATATTTCGTTTTCTGATAAATGAATTAGTACCATGCATAATTCTCTTCTCTCTCTCTCTCTCTCTCTCTCTCTCTCTCTCTCTCTCTCTCTCTCTCTCTCTCTCTCTCTCTCTCTCTCTCTCTCTCTCTCTCTCTCTCTCTCTCTCTCTCTCTCTCTCTCTCTCTCTCTCTCTCTCCTTTCTTTTACCCTCACTTCAGGACAACAAGAATGATTATGCACCTTAACCTTGCATTAGTAAAGTTTCTCAACGACCACAACAGCCGTCTTTCACCAGTAAATTCGAGGTGATAGCTTGATCTTTCCCACAATCTTATTGTAATGCTAAATTTTATACTCGCATTGCACAGTTCAGCAAATGTTGGGGCCTACGCATATAGCTCCACTTAAAACAACCATGTGTACATGCGTTTAATCTTTATACAGTTAAATGTGGTAACTCCTTGTATTTGCTTTATCTTGGCCTTCTTTACACGATCTGTGTTATTATGTTTCTTTCCCAAACAAACAGCTCCCCTTGTTATGTCTCCCTTCTCTCCACGGATATACTAGGAAAGCTAATAACGAGGAAACAAAGTATTGGAAGCACGGTCTAAGAATGTACTAACTTAATTTGATCTACCTATTCTCTGTTTGTTTTCATTGATACATTACTGTATTTCCCTTTACCTCTCCCCACAGCCGTTCTTGCCCTCAAGTAAGATATGGATAATGCCTCAAGCTGTTGAAGTTAATCCCGATCCCAACTTCGACGTGTTGTCATATCTGGAAGCAGTAGAATCAGCCTATATGGATAAGATAACATACGACATCGATTATATATCTATCAACTCACGCCACAAGAATCAAGATGCTGAAAAATGTGTCCAATCAGAAGGGAAATATGAGACGTGGGTTTCGGAAGGCTATAGTGTCATCGAAAACATTTGCCTCAAAGAAAACTGTTCACTGCTCATGAGCAAAGAGGTTACAGCACAAAACTCGGACCCTTTGTCATATAGAATCCTTCGCAAGCCGCAAATGGAAGAATGTTCGGGGGTACTGGAATGGCCTACACTGTTGCAACCACTAGTTTTGCTGGTAGCTGGACTTCGCCCTGTAAAGGTGTGTGGTATATGTACTTGATATAAGGGATACGAGTCTGTTGGGTGTGTCTGGTAGTCGCCAGGGTGCGGTTTTGTGATGATGGTGAAGTGTGTGTGTGTGTGTGTGTGTGTGTGTGTGCGTGTGTGCGTGTGTGCGTGTGTGCGTGCGTGCGCGCGTGTGTGTGTGTGTGTGTGTGTGGTAGCATTGTGGGGGCGTGTCAGTGTCATGAGGTAAAATCCTAACAATCCCGGCAAACTAACGAGGGCGTTCGTGTTGGCCAGGATGTCTTGTACCTGACGGATGCATGGAGCAGGTGGCACCGAGGGAGAAGCGGACGTGGGCGTTTCCTTATCCTCGGTCCTTCCCTTGATCCTCAATACGCCGCCCACGTGCAGGCTCAGGTGGACAGGTGAGGGCGGAGGGAGGGAAGGAGTAGAGTGAAACTTAAGCTTCAGTTTGTGGGGGAGGTACTACCCAAGGTTGGGGAAAGAAGAGCGACAAATTTTTCATACATATTTATATCAAGACCTTGCAATCTTCATTAACTTTTGACCTACAACATTATGTTCATGAAAATACATATCACCGGGCATAAGTTTTTCATGTGTAATATAAAATGATTTGCATATAATTGATAAGTATCAGGAAAGGATAAAAATAATTTCATTGGCATTACACTGCATATTTAACATTTGTACATATAGCTTCACATCCATCCATCCTAACGCATAACTTAAAATATCTACGTATTCCTCCAACACACAATTCAAACATCATTTCTCACCCAACTTTCCTAATACTGTTCACCAAATTCTTTAATTTTTACATCATAAGGGACTGACCAAGAGCATAAAAAGCAAAAAAAAAAAACAAAGCTGCCAGGCCCTGTACAGAAGATAGTAGGAGATTCATGAAAGTGAGTGGGTCAATTTAGATAGGGAGCTGTTTTGACATTCCTCTTTTAAATTACTTTAAGCCGTAGAAAGGTGGAAAATTAGAAACAGAAAGAAGGTTCCAGAGTTTACCAGTGGAAGGGATGAAAGAGTGAAGATACTGGTTAACTCTTGCATTATGAAGATGGCCATAATAGAGATGAGAATAAGTAGAAAGTCTTGTGCAACTAGGCCATGAGATAGATGGAAGTATGCAGTTTGCAAGTTCAAATGAGCATTGAGCTTGAAAATAGTGATACAAGACTGCAAGGGATGAAAAATTGCGGTGCTGATTTAAAGAATGAAGACAATCTGTTAGAGGAGGGAGTTGATGAGACGAAAAGCTTTTGACTATACCCTGTTTAGGAGAGCTGTATGAGTTGAACCTCCTTAAACATGAGATGCATACTCCTTACATGGGTGGATAATAGGGTGGAGTGAAAATGTTCAGAATTCTTTTTCTTCTTTGGGTAGTTATAAAAACTTGCTAAGGGGTTTAAACAACATGTTGACATGAAATAGAAAAATGACAAAAAAAATTTTTGGCTAGCACATTCAGCTTGAAAATCACGCCGATTTTTTTTTTTTTTTTTTTTTCGAGGCCGAATGGCGTTTTGCTGTATCTAAATGTGCTTAGACTGCAAAACCATTATTTGTATTGTACAATTTTAACAAGTAACTGCTTGAATTTACACAAACAAACAAAGAACACTAATATAGGAACATATCACTTGATTTCTTTTCATAGTTTTTCAAATTTTATGTTGAATTTTGGTTTCAAATTTAGGCATTTTAGCCTGCGACTCCAACCGGACCGGTATAAACCCATCGCGGCTTTCCTTCCCACAGACCGCCACCGAAGCTTCCGTAACAAGCTTGATATGTCTCTCGACTGCTTGCGTGTGACAGGTAAGGTAAAGATGGGAGCATATGCTAAGCTGCGCGTGGCATGCGGTGCTCATCTCCGTGGCATTAGCCCTTAGAGCCTGTGGTGGGTGAGAACCCGTTACCCCGGGACACAGGGCTAGTGTGACTCCCGGGTTACCACAGTTACCTTCCCCAGGTTACCCTAGGTACCCATTTATCAACCCCGAAAGGAAGTAAGAACAGCTGGGTAGGCTGGTCACCGACTTGCCCTGGCCCGAGATCGAACCAGGGCCCGCAGATTCGTAGCCAGGCACGCTAGCCACTGCACCACGAAGGCGACAGTGTGACAGGGGTAGCGTGAAAAGCCGACGATTGGCGTGACATCCTCGTGGATGAAGCGTAGAAGAGTCTTGTCATCAATCTTCATGGTCACCGGTGGTTCCGTGATTGGTTCCTTGCGCCAGTCAATCATAGAAGTGTAGTCTTCGGCTTCAAAGTTCAGAGTTGGCACCTTAAAGACCCTGACCGTGCCCGGTTTCGCTTCTTTTCTTGCTTTCATGATGCGACGTACACCGAGTTCACGTATATGGGGTCGAGCGTCGGTTATCATACTGAGAAGAAGATTCTCGGGATGTCCGAAATAACCATTTCTTTGTATAACGGGGTCGACGACACGATGAAGATCTTTCTTCATGTAGCGAGATTTGTTGATCGTTTCAAACACGTGCCTTCCTCCATCTTTGCACGAGGGTTTCATCTTTATCGCAAACCACATGGGTGCATAAACTCTGAAAATGAAGAGAACAAGCTCTTTGAGTTGATCTGAGGGGCTCGCTGTAGACACATACAGACGTAGAATGCGATTGCCTGTAGTTAACCATCTCGAATGATTCATTAAACCGGGATTTCGTAGAGAAAGGTCAACAGGACACACACCGACTGATATGGCGTTACACATGTCGTGAAGGTACTTCTGATCTGTTGATAAATCATCAAGAAGTGTCGAGGGCATTTCACACTGAATGTGTGAAAATGTCACTAGCGGTAAAGCTTCACAGGTTGGTAGTTGTTTACCGATCGGTCCTGAGAAGCCTTTTGGTCCTGTGGTCTTTCCGTCGAGATGAGCGAAGAGAGGCCTCAATGGAAGCTCATTCGCGTGAAGTTGGCAGATGAACCAATTAACTGGTCGCTTTAGAGACAGTTCAAACAATCGAACGATGCCGCCTTTTACTCCAGTGTTGACTACTGTGCCGTTGCATCCCAGAGCCATTATTTCTGTTTTATTTACACCTCTCGTCTAAATATTTTATCAGTTCAACTGTTACAACTTTGCTAGAGCCGCCGGTTGGAGTTATGTGTCCAAAATAAGACGACCCCGGTTTAGATATGATTACTATATGTTCTTCGCTCGCGACCTCTCAATGTAACTTTCCGTCATCTTTTCTCACTTGCACCATGGTCTTGTCTTTGCGACCGTCAACATAGAAGCCGCTGATGTCATTGTCTCTTTCCTCGCGCACTTGACTTCTTTTCTTGCTTCGCTCGCGTCTTATCTTGCTTCTGTCTATCACATGACTGACATCGCCTTCGTGAACTATTCCGATGTCCTGTAGTACAGCACTCGTTATACTTGCTGCCGCCCGGTCCGATAACCCATGACGGTCACACGCTAACGCTACAAACGGAAGCTTCACTCTCATCTGATTACCTTTAGCTTCCTGCTTTGGCGTTGGTTTTTTAGGCGTGTTCGCAAACATTTCAGAGTCGCTATCATCACTCGTAACATCGTCATTAGAATTAGAATCAATGTCATTGATCTCCATGTTGGTTGATGATGACGTCGATGGTTCAGGACTTTTAGCTTTGGCAGGTGTAGTTTGTCGTCGTATTGCCTCATTCCTGATGTATCTTTGTTGCTGCTTTCCACTCTCTAGTCTATCAACACCGGCTATTATCATCAATCTCTCACCTCTCTGATCTACCAAAAATTCTTGTTCTATTACCGGGACTTTTCTTGACTTTTCACAAGCACAGGACTCAATCGGTTGGCATTTACAGGAGCTTATGGCAAACAATGTGTCGGAATCTGCCAGAAAAAATAGTAATCATCTCTTTATATTTGTCGGAATCTCGCCTGGCCTTCGGAACCTTCAGCATAGCAAAATATTTGTGATGATATGTTTTCAGCATATCCTGTATGCGCCTGTGGCTGAGCCGTGGAAGTGATGATTTCTCCCATATCATAACAACATCCACTATAACGATTTCAGCGATATCGTGCTGCGAAGGTTCTTTGTTGGATTGTTCTTTTAGGGTGCGTTTGGTCAGGTTATACAACTTCATTACGTCTCCGTATGTTGGTAGCCGGTTCTTCGGGAGCGCACTTGGTGCTCCAAACAAGGTGCATGATACGCTTTCTCTTGTCTTGACAGTAGTCATTGTGTGCCTGAAAAAAAAGGCATAAAATTAAGCAAGGTAAGTAGGTAGGTATGTATGTAGGTAGGTAGGTAGGTAGATATGTACATTTTTGGCGCGACGACTAAAATTGTGGACCTTTTTCGCCGATTTTTACGGCATTTTTTCTGATAAATAGGCGTGATTTTCAAGCTGAATATGCTAGCCAAATTTTTTTTTTTTATTTTTTTATTTTACGCCATCTTGTTTATTATAACAGTTAGCAAGTTTTTAATGCTACCCAAAAGAAATTTAAATATATCATAATTAAAATTGCCACTTTCACTCCACCCTAGTGGATAAGGGCCTTGTACATAGCAAGCAACTGATAGAGATAAAAATGGACGCAGACGCCACACGACACCTAACTTCTTAGAGGCTGATTTAGCAGGAGATGAGATGTGAAATTTTCAGTTGATATTTTTAGTATAGGATAGACCAACAATCTTCGTTGTTGAAGAGGGAGACAGTTGAGTGTTATCAAAGTTGTGGAAGGTTATGTCAAGTAAATAGTTGAAGAAATTGGGTTTTTGAGGCATTGAACAAAACAAGTCAAACTAATTAATTAAACAAAGATCAGAAGTTAGGCGCCTTGTGGCATCCCTCCATGAATCAAGGAAACTCCTGTAGATTTGGACGTCTAGTGAACGACGTTGAAAAATGCAGGGTACAGTCATCAACGTAGGCTACAGTGGAGAGGGTATTGAGTTAGACTTATAAGATCATTAATAAATAATAGAAAGAAAGTGGGTGATAGGACAGATCCCTGAGGAACACCACTATTGATAGACTTATGAGAAGAATAAAACCGTCTACAACAGCTGCAATATAACGGTTTGAAAGGAAATTAAAGATGAAGGAGCAGATAGAAGGATAAAAAACGAAAGAAGGTAGATTGGATATCAAAGATTTGTGATAGACTCTATCAAAAGCTTTTGTTATGTCAAGGGCAACATCAACAGTTTCACCAAAACCCATAAAAGAGGATGGCCAAGATTCATTTAGGAAAATTAGAAGATCGCCAGTAGATCGCCCTTTACTGAAACCGTACTCATGATCAGATAGAAGATTGTGAGCAGATAGATACTTATGAATCTTCTTATTGAGGTTAGATTAAAAATCTTTAGAAAGGCAGGAAATCAAAACTATAGGATGGCAATTTGAGGGATTAGAACGCCCACCCCTCTTAGGAGCAGGTTGAATGTGAGCAAACGTCCAGCAAGAAGGAAAGGTCTAAGTAGATAAACAAAGACGGAAAAGTTTGACCAGGCAGGGTGCAAGCACAAAAGCATAGCTTTTGAAAACAATAGGAGGGACTCCGTAAGGACCGTAAGCCTTCCGAGAATCAAGGCCAGAGAGAACATGGAAAACATCATTACAAAGAGTCCTTATAACAGGCATAATATAGTTAGAGGGTGGAAGAGAAGAAGGAATAATCCTTTCATCGTCCAGTATGCAATTATGTGCAAACGTTTGAGCGAAGAGTTCAGCTTTAAAAATATACAAGTGCTTGTGAGCCCTTCGGACCCATGTATTGATGTTTGTAGTAGTAGTATATTTTAAACAACAATGTGAGTGCAAACTCCAATCGTCTTGTTGCTGTCGTTGGTCACTGGTCAAAGTGCCTCGGGGTAGACCACCTACCACCACCGTAGCCTGCCTCACCCCAGCCCCACGCTTGTCTCACCCCAGCCCCACGCCTGCCTCACCCCAGCCCCACGCCTGTCTCACCCCAGCCCCACGCCTGTCCTGCAAGCACACACACACACACACACACACACACACACACACACACACACACACACACACACACACACACACACACACACACACACACACACACACGCACACAAACGGTAAGTCCATGAGTCTTCGGAATTAGTGAAATACGGCAAGACGTTACCGCAGAGTTCATTCCTGTAATCTAATCTCTGAATAGGGTTTTTAGCCCAAAACCCCCTTCAAAATGATTCAATCGACATGGGACCAAGCCGTTTACCACCTACGATTTATTTGCGATATTTTGAGCCTACTCTCATCAAAATTGAATTTACAGTTTCTGCTACCCAAAACAGACAGACAGACACACCCACATACAGACACACGGCTACTCCTATTAGTGGGGCGGTTTACCTAGGATATTCACACCTATTGTGCATTTTTTGATAAAAGCACTAATTTTGGCACAGAGGTAGACCAATATATTATGAACAAATTTGGATGTGGAGCCATCGCCCAACTGATGGCCAACCCAATGGCCGCCATGTGGCTGCCGAGGAAGACTTATCCCTAGGTGAATGAGATGTACTGAGTAAATGTGCAGGAAAAAATGATTGTTTTGAATCTGCAATGTTGTGCAAACATTATGTTGCGTGTTGTTGCTAATGTAGGGTAGCACTTAACAACAAAGAAAGGTGCCCATGTGTTTTTAGAATCTTATCTTATTATCGATTTATTGAATTATTCATAGATTAGCATAACAACCATGACAAACATCTCTCAATTGAACATGTCCTAATTCACTTGGATTCTGAGTGCTCCTTGCATAAAACTTTGTCATTTTCCATTTCCAGAACAATGTCGAAGAGCTTCAAACTCGTTGAGCCTCGTGGTGCAGAAGCAGCTCCGTCTACCTCCGCCTAGCCAGCAACAGAGACAGACTGGTCATTATGCTTCATATACCAAGAAACGACGCCAGAGTCGCTGACAAGTCCATCCCAGAATACACGCAAAGACAAGGGGAGCAGCTACAGCATTCTTGCTGGACATCTGAGAAGGTTCAATGAGCTTGGATTGCTCCCCAACTCTTTTCTGTTGAGCCGATTAGATGAAGGCAGTGGCGTTGAAGCAGCATTGAGCGCCAACAATGCACGATATCACAAGACCTGCAGGTTGAGGTATAACAAGACCAAGTTAGACAGAGCTGAGAAGAGGCACCTGAAAATAGGCGCCGACGAAGAAGAGGAAGTTGTTGCCCGCAAGCGAACTCGATATCTGTCACGACCATCAAGTACTGAGACGAAACACCAAGAAGTGAAATTATTCTTCTGGGGAGAAGCTCCTGGTAGTGCTGGTCTTCATGAAGCTGCGACATTCCAATTGGACTCGCGTGTCAGGTCGTGCGCACTGATTCTGGACGACATGGACCTCCTGACGCAACTGAACGCTGGGGACATGGCTGCACAGGAGGCCAAGTACCACCGAAATTGTCTCCTGAACTTGTACAATCGCGCACGGAAGATTAAGGAAATGGCGGGCAAAGGTACAGACGATGAACACGCAATAGCAGGACCTGCTTTCGCAGAGCTGGTGGCGTTTATTGAAGAAACTCACATGGATGACGAGACGTCTCCGGTCTTCAAACTTGCTGACCTGGCGCAATTATACACGTCAAGGATGGAACAGTTGGGAGTCAAGCATGATGGCAGGGTGCACACGACCCGTCTTAAGCAAAGACTGCTTGCTCACTTTCCTAACATGTGTGCACAGCACCAGGGGCGCGATGTCCTGCTTGCATTCAATGAAGACCTCGGCGATGCCCTGGCAAAGGCTTGTGAACTGGACAGAGACCTTGATGCTGTCCACCTGGCGCGTGCTGCCCAAATTGTGAGACGCCACATCATCGGAGATGCCAAGGTGTTCAACGGGTTTCCTGCAGGATGCCAACAGGACTCCGTGCCACCCATGCTGCTTGCCTTGGTCACTATGATCTTGGAAGGTCCCAGTATCAAGCACCAGAGTGAAAGCACAACACCAGCGGCACTGAGCATCGCCCAGCTCCTCAAGTTCAACAGCGTTATGCACCGACGGGCCGCCACAGGCAGTACGCCTCGCCCAGTCAGGCACGCCACCACGCAGGAGACGCCAGTTCCAAACTACATCGGCCTAATACTACATGCACACACGCGCAAGAGGGAGCTCGTCGACAGGCTGGCACACATGGGGATTTATATCTCCTATGATCGGGTCCTATCCCTTTCCACACAGCTGGGGAACAGTGCCTGCCGCCTCTACCACCAGGAGCAAGTAATCTGCCCTCCCAAGATGAGAGGCAGAGTCTTCACGACTGCCGCGGTAGACAATATCGACCACAACCTAAGTTCCACCACAGCACAACAGTCAAGTCGACATACACAACATGTCGAAACTCACGTCGGTGTCCTGGTGGAGCGCCGACGTGAGTTTCGACAGGGGATGCTTGCAGCCTATGTTGATCTCAAGAAGGCGTTTGACTCAGTGCATCGTGAGTCACTCTGGGATCTTCTGCGACTTCGAGGGATTCCTGCAAGGACTATTGGTTTGATAACTGGTCTGTATTCTGGGACTGAGAGTGCTGTGAAGTGCGGGGCAGGTGTATCCAGCTTCTTTCCTGTGAATACAGGAGTGAGGCAAGGGTGCGTCCTTGCCCCATCTCTTTTCAACGCTTGTATGGACTGGGTATTGGACAAGGTTGTAGATCAAAGTGATTGTGGAGCATCCGTCGGCAACACCAAGATCACTGATCTTGTTTTTGCCGATGATGCAGTAATCTTTGCTGAGTCGCTGGAGGTCCTGGTGATGGCTCTCGAGGCGCTGCACGAGGAGGCAAAGCCTTTGGGACTTGAGGTCTCCTGGCTCAAGACCAAGGTCCAGGTATTTGGAGACTTACTAGATGAAGCAGTACAGTCTGTTCATGCGTGTGGCGAGGACATTGAGATCTTGGAAAGTTTTACATACCTTGGTAGCGCAGTCCATAATGACGGCGGGTCACGTCAAGAAGTCTTACGGCGGATTGGCATAGCCCACGGTGTTATGGACTCGCTCAGCTGGAGTATTTGGCGTTGTCGGTACCTGTGCAGGAGGACAAAGATCCGGATCTTCAAGTCGCCTGTGATCCCTGTCTTACTCTATGGTTGTGAGACATGGACACTAAATACTGACTTGAAGAGACGAATCAATGCCTTTGGTAATAAGTGTCTTCGCAGAATCATGGGGTATCGCTGGGATGATTACGTGTCAAATCAGCGATTGCACCGTGAGACTGAATCGAGGCCTATTACCTGCATAGTCCGTCAGCGCCAACTTCGGCTATATGGGCATGTGGCACGCTACCCTGAAACCGATCCTTCTCATCGGGTTGTATCTGTAAGAGACAATCCGGCGTGGAGGAGGCCAAGGGGGCGCCCACAAGGCTCGTGGCTGGGGCAAGTTGATGTTTCTTGTCGAGAGCTGCTTGGTATGGGAAAGGAGCCTGCATGGGAACTCGCGCGTGGTGACCCCCGGGAGTGGCGTCGTAGGGTTGGCGAGGCGACGCGCACCCCGGCGTATGCCCCCAATGATTGATTGATTGATCGACAACAGTCATTCCATGGGACTGCTATTTCCCTCATGCAGCACCCTGCGGTCCCTGGGGCCGGCATTGTTCTGTTCTGTTATTTCTTATTCGATTTTTTCTGTTCTGTTCTTGTTATTGTTCTGTTATTGTTATTGTATTATCGATGTAATTAGCATAATTGTGTTAATAATTTTATTAATTGGCATCTTAATTGGCGTGGGCAGTGTCCATGAATAGCTATTGACAGACAGAGGAAGAAGGTCAGATAACATTTCCACAACTTAAATGAATCTAGCCTATTCACAAGGAATGTCAGCATTTGATGCCTGATCATGGGTTTCCTTGTCGCCATTTCATCTGCAATTAGCCTAAATATGTTAATTAATATCAGCAGCATCTCCCAAAATGTGACTAAGAGCTATCTTGCATGTCTTGATTCAAAACATTCAATAAATATTCACTAAAACCTTCAGCAGCAAACTTTATCTAACTTCTGTGTGTCTTATGGGTGTCTGCTGGCGGCCATTTTCCAAAATGGCCGCCACGGCCGCCAGGGGCAGTTGGGCGATGGCTTCACATCCAAATTTGTTTATAATATATTGGTCTACCTCTGTGCCAAAATTGGTGCTTCTATCAAAAGATGCACAATAGGTTAGCTTACCCGCTGTACTATATAATATACTAGCCGCAAAGCCGCCCTCCGCGGCCTTTTTGGCTAGCTCCTGCGGAGGGCTATTGGTGGGCCTTCGGCCCACCACCTGTGTTTGGTGGGCCTAAGGCCCACCAAACACAGACTCTCCAGATAGCCCCTTCTAACTTTCCTGAAATCATGGATGTAGAAATGTATGTATTAACGCAAACCCATTCACATCATAGCCCCTTCTAACTTTCCTGAAGGCAAAGCCGCCCTCCGGGCGGACTTTTTGGCTAGCTCCTGCGGAGGGCTATTGGTGGGCCCTCGGCCCACCAAACACAGACTCTCCAGATAGACCCATTACCCACCACCTCGGCCCACCAAACACAGACTCTCCAAATAGCCCCTTCTAACTTTCCTGAAATGTATTTATTCCCCCACCCATTCACTCACCCATTACCCATCATCCCCCACCCATTCACTCACCCATTACCCATCACCACACACCCATTCACTCACCCATTACCCATCACCACACACCCATTCACTCACCCATTACCCATCACCCCCCACCTATTCCCTCACCCATTACCCATCACCCCCCACCCATTCACTCACCCATCACCCTACACCCATTACCCATCACCCCACCCATTCACTCACCTATTACCCATCACCCTACATCAAGGTTTCCTCAATTCTCGCAACCCACTTTTTTTTCTTCATAGTTCTCGCTAATAGGCTGCTACAAAAAAAAGAAAAGAAAAAGGAATCGGATCATCCTATAAGTGGGCTTAAAACCTTCCCCTGGTCGAGCTGGTTCCAAAACTGTGCCATATGAGGGGATTGGGGCACTGGGGGCGGCACCTATCGCGGACAGAGAGACAGACAGACAGACAGACAGACACACTTTCGCTTATATTATTATAGATTAGATGAGATATGTGTGAAAAGTGTTGAGGTTTTTAGCTAGGAGCCAGTCACGAGAAGAGTTGGAACTAGAACGATTTTGACATTTTCTATTGATGAAGGAATATTTGGTAAATTGAAGAAAACATTTTGCATGATTACGAGCAGAATTATAAAGGGCATGAGTTTCAGGATATGGATGGCTACGGTACCGTATGTGAGCCTTCTTTCTATCATTGACAGCACGAGAACAAGCTGAGTTAAAACATGGTTTACGGGCTTTAGGATTATAAAGTAAGCTAGTGTGTGGAATATGATTCCATACCAGAGACAATGACTTCAGTTATGCGCTCAGTACAAAGATATTAATCGCTGATACGGAAACAATAATCATTCAATGGAAAATGAGAGTAGTAGCGTCTCAGGTCCTCCCACTTAGCTGAGTTGAAATGCCAGAAGCACCTACGCTTAAGTAGGTTTCGAGGTGGCGCAGGAGCGATAGGATAAGTTACAGATATAAGATTGTGATTGAAGGAGTCCAACGGATAAAATAGTTTAAAAGAGTTAGCTGAAGGGTTAGAGGTTACGAAAAAGTCAAGAAGGATGTGTGTGTCTCCTAGGCGGTCAGAAATATGGGTAGGATCATGCACCAGCTGCTCAAGGTCTTTAAGGATTGCAAAACTGTTCGGCTAGTTCACCACATTGGTCAGTGAAAGAAAATAATAGCCAATGCTGGTGGTGAACATTGAAATCCTCATGAATGAAGATTTCTGCATAAGGAAAATGAGTTAAGATGTGCTCTCCTTTGGAAGTCAAATAGTATAAGAACTTTAAATAGTATGAAAAGTTAGATGAGATATATACATCAAGTATAAATTTAGTAAGATAGTGACATTAAAAGTTATGTGTTGGTCCCCCATTGCTCCGGTATCAGGAACATTAACAGTTTTCTCCTTCTGAATTTCGCGAGGTCCAGAAGGTAGAGAATTGCAAGTTCTTGGTATCAGAGACCAGAGCTGCACCGCTGAACATGGTATAGTCATACCGGAGGGGTAGCTAAGGAGATCGACCACATCCTCGTTAGTACTCGTTGGAGGATTCTCCTGAACTGCAGGATTTACCGGGGCTCTGAATTCTTTGCAACTGATTACACTCCTGTTGTCGCTACACTTAAGCTTCATGTCAAGTCCAGAAGAATCTCAGGAGGTAACCATACTGTGTTTCATCTTGAGAAGATGAAGGACTTGACATGTGCCCATGAGTATGCAGCGGCAGTCTAAAATTGGTTTAATGTGCTCGGTGACCTCGGGGACACTGTAGAACTGTGGGATACATTCAAACGTGAAACTCTCCAGTCTGCCAAGAAGTGTATTGGGGAGCGCCCGAGGTCAAGGCGTGGTTTTAGCCCGATGGAGACGCTGGAAAAATCAAGGAGAGTCGCGCTGCCAGGCTGGCTGGCAACCAGGACCAGCACAGGGTTCTGTCACGCCGAGGCCGCAGGAAGGGGGGAGGCATGCAGTTAGCAAGTTCAGAAGAGCAGTGACATGAGAATAACGGTAGAAGATAGCAAATGAAGCAACATTCCGACGGTGATTTAAAGATTGAAGACAGTCAGTCAGAGGAGGAGAGTTGATGCAACGAAAAGCTTTTGATTCAACCCTGTTTAGGAGAGCTGTATGAGTGGATCCTTCCCAGATATGTGAAACATACTCCATACAGGGGTGGACAAGGCCACTATACAGAGCAAGCAACTGGGAGGGAGAAAAAAAAAGACGCAGACGCCACAGGACACCTAACTTCTTAGAAGCTGTTTTAGCAAGAGAAGAGATGGTGTGAGCTTTCCAGTTCAGATTTCTAGTAAAGGATAGTCCTAGAATGTTCATTGTAGAAGGAGATAGTTGAGTGTCATTGAAGAAGAGGGGATAGTTATCTGGTAGGTTTTGTCGAGTAGATAGGTAAAAAAATAGGGTTTTTGAGGCATTGAACAAATCAAGGTTTGCTTTGCCCTAATCAGAAATTATAGAGAGATCAGAAGTTAGGCGCTCGGTGGCATCTCTCCGTGAATCACTTAGTTCCTGTTGAGTTGGAGGTCTAATAAAAGACGTTGAAAAATGCAGGGTAGAATCATCAGCGTAGGAGTGGATAGGGCTTTGAATTAGACATAGAAGATCATTAATGAATAATAGAAAGAGAGTGGGTGATAGGACAGAGCCCTGAGGAGCACCACTATTAATAGATTTAGGAGAAGAACAATGTCCGTCTACAGTAGCTGCAATAGAACGGTTTGAAAAATAACTTAAGATGAAGGTACAGAGAGAAGGATAGAAACCGAATGAGGGTAGTTTGGAAATTAAAGATTTGTGCCAGACTCTATCAAAAGCTTTTGATATGTCAAGGGCAACAACAAAAGTTTCACCGAAACCCCTGAAGGAGGATGACCAAGATTCAGATAGGAAAGCTAGAAGATCGCCAGTAAATCGCCCTTTACGGAAACCGTACTGATGACGATCAGATAGAAGATTGTGAGCAGATAGATGCTTAAGAATCTTCTTATTAAGTATAGATTCAAAAAGTTTAGAAAGACAGGAAGTGAAAGCTATAGGACGGTAGTTTGAAGGATTAGAACGGTCACCCTTCTTAGGAACAGGTTGGATGTGAGCAAACTTCCAGCAAGAAGGAAAGGTGGAAGTAGATAGACAAAGACGGAAAAGTTTGACCAGGCAGGATGCAAGCACAGATGCACAGTTTTTGAGAACAATAGGAGGGACTCCGTCAGGACCGTAAGCCTTCCGAGGATCTAGGCCAGAAAGGGCAAAGAAAACATCATCATTACGAAGGATCTTAATAACAGGCATAATATAGTCAGAGGGTGGAGGAGAAGGAGGACTAAGCCATCATCAACCAGAGTGGAATTTTCAGCAAAGGTTTGAGCGAAGAGTTCAGCTTTAGAAATAGATGAGACAGCTGTGGAGTCATCTGGGTGAAACATAGGAGGGAAAGATGGAGAAGAAAAATTGTTAGAGATGCTATTAGCTAGATGCCAGAAGTCACGAGAGGAATTTGATTCAGAAAGATTTTGACATTTTCTATGAATGAAGGAGTTTTTGGTAAGTTGAAGTATAGATTTGGCATGATTACGGGCATAACTATAAGGGCATGAGTTTCAGGAGATGGATGGTTACGGTACCGTCTGTGAGCCGCCTTCTCTAGGTAAGGTGCTTGCCCATCTATATCTGACACGGATCCGCAGTCATCTGCTGAAGCATCAAATATCTCAGTAGTCTGGGCTCACGCCTGGTAAGTCAACAACGGACCTATCCTAGCGCTTCGTGTCCTGGTGGAACGCCGACGTGAGGTTTGACAGGGTTGTTTGCAGCCTATGTTGATCTCAAGAAGGCGTTTGACTCAGTGCATCGTGAGTCACTATGGGATTTTCTGTGGCTTCGCAGGATTCCTGCAAGGTCTTTTGGTCTGCTGACTGGCCTGTACTCTGGGACTGACAGTGCTGTGAAGTGTAGGAGAGGTGTATCTAGCTTTTTTCCTGTGAATACAGTAGTGAGGCAAGGGTGTGTCCTTGCCTCATCACTTTTCAACACTTGTATGGAATAGGTAGTAGGCAAAGTTGAGGACCAAAGTGATTGTGGAGCAGCCATCTCTCGGCTATACCAAGATCACTGATCTTGCTTTTGCCGATGATGCAGTAATCTTTGCTGAGTCCCTGGAGGTCCTGTTGATGGGTTTCGAGGCACTGCACAAGGAGGCAAGGCCTTCGGGACTTGAATTCTCCTGGCATAAGACCAAAGTCCAGGTGTTTGGAGGCCTACTAGATGAAACAGTACAGTCTGTTCAAGCGTGCGGCGAGGACATTGAGATCTTGGAAAGTTTTACATACCTTAATAGCGCAGTCCAGAATGACGGTGGATCACGTCAATAAGTCTTTCGGTGGATTAGCATAGCCCACGATGTTATGGACTCGCTCAACACGAGTATTTGGCGTTGTCAGTACCTGTGCAGGACAAAGATCCGGATCTTCAAGTCCCTTGTGATCCCTGTCTTACTCTATGGATGTGAGACATGGACACTAAATAGCGACTTGAAGAGGTGAATCGATGCCTTTGGTAATAAGTATCTTCGGAAAATCACGAGGTATCGCTGGGATAATTACGTGTCAAATCAGCGATTGCATCGTGAGACCGAATGGAGACCTATTATCTGCATATTCCATCAGTGCCAACTTCGGCTATATGGGCATATGGCACCCAACCCTGAAACCGATCCTTCTCACTGGGTCGTATCTGTAAGAGACAATCTGGCGTGGAGGAGGCCAATGGGGTACCCACAAGGCTCGTGCCTGGGGCAAGTTGATGTTTCCTGTCGAAAGTTGCTTGGTATGGGAAGGGAGCCTGCATGGGGACTCGCCCGAGGTGACCCCCTGGAGTGTCGTCGTGGGGTGGACGAGGCGACTTGCCCCCGGCGTATGCTCCCAATAATTAATTGATTAAGTGACATTAAAGTCGAAGCCAGAGGGTAAATATTTTTGAAGATTGAAGACCGTGGGTGCGAGAGCAAGTGATGTTGTTACGTAGGTAAGTATATGCAACAACAAGCTTGGATTGAAAATGATAATAGAAAAAAGTAAGAGGGTACATAAAAGAGACTGCTGTCAGTGTTCACAGACACCTGGGTTTATGTGAGGAAAATAATATGAAGATTAGAGGAAAGGTGATGCTACACTGATTGAAAGTTTTATATAAAACCGCGAATGTTACAGAAGTATATATAGAGAGTGTTAGATGGAGTATAAAAACACCTCGTGACGTTACTGTTGGGTCGTTCCTACCTGGGGTGATTTTATGCTCCCCACCCCTATGCTTAGGGACTCCGAGGCAGGGTAGTCTACAGCCTTTTTTATCTATTTTTGGAGTGAAGAGTGTAGGTCTGTAAGGTTCATGTGTTACCCTTTTCTGTCCTGTTATTAAAAAATATCTGGGGTCAACCCAAGTAACATATAGAGTCAATTACCTGTAGGGGTGATTGTCAAGTTGATGCCTATCTTGAAAGGCAAGTGTATAATTGCTCTCACTGCCCAGAGGTGCACTTCTAAGGTGGTAGTAGATAAAAGTGGTCGAGTGGTTTTAAGTAAGGCTTGCAGATTTAAGTAAGGTATAAGTATTGTAAGTGCCAAGGAATCGAGTAAGATAATATACTATTATAAATAGATATGTAATATATATGTACACTGTGAGGTTGAACAATAACAAAGTCACGGGCTCTTTAAAAATAGCCAATGAAGCTAATGTCTTATAGACAGGCCAGAACAATTATATATATTATTATTAACGTGACAAATACACACACACTGAGGTGTGTGTGTATCACACTCACACTCACACACAGACTCACACTCACAGACTCACGCTCACACACAGACTCGTATAGAATCCGCTTATAGGAGAGCCAGGGTCGCTTCTCCATGTCTTCTGCAGTGGCTTCTGCCTCACCTCCGGCTAGCAGGAATCATATAAAGGGGTTTTACGGGAACATCACAGGTACCGGTTTCCCAGGCCTGTGGGGCGTGAACACCGTCAGCAGCCTTGGTCGCCACGTTAACATAACATGCACAAAGCTTGTTTGTGCAATCTGGAGCGAGGAGCGAGGTGTTCACGTGTTGCTTCCACACACCAGGCTGGCTGTCCATGTATCATTATCATCATTATATGGCATGGCGCGGTTACATCGTCACTATAATATCATCAAAAGGTCATCACACACACAAAGACATCCTGCTGTTTGATAGATACTAAGATTTATACTTGGTTATATATGTACATATTATCTCTATGCCATGATACATGTAGTGTAGTGTGAGTAGTAAGAGGAGTTGTCTTTAGAGTGCAGGTTGCAGCTAATCTCTTGTGTAATTAAGACACTAAGGGATATGGGCAGAGAACTCACGGAGAGTTTCAGTGATATGTCTGCAGCACCCCATCCATCCCCGTAAGTACTTCTTTGAGAGTATTTTACCATGGCGGCAGGTGTGGGACTGCCTACCCCTCTCAATTTATGCCTTTCAATTATCCTTTTCCTCCCCCTCTGCCACCACACCTTCCTTCCAGATTGAGCGGAGTGCGTGTGTGCCCTAGTTTGTCCACGGGCGAGTGTCAGGCCGTCATGAGGAATTCCACTGTCCTTGTCAACTCCTCCACCTCCGAGAACATGTCAAATGCTATCCTGGAGGCTATGTCGCTGGGTAAGAGGCAGACTGATCATCCTTCCTTCTTTCTTTCATTCCTTTCATTTTTTTTCCAATAATTTTTCCTTTTCGACCCTCCTGCCTTTTTATTTTAGCTTTTTCTACCTCTCTTTCCTTTTTCAATACCACCTTCTGTGTGTTTCTGCCCCTTTTTCCTTCTTTTCACCTTGCTTCTTCCATTTTCCTTTTATATTTCCCATCCCTCCTGTCTACTTTTCTTTCCGATCTCCCAAAGTTCAACCCTCGTCCTTCCTACCCACTCAACTTCTACCTCTTCTTCCTATTTTCCTTGGTGCCATTGTGTCACATTATTTTTTAAATCTACATGAATAGAGAAACGCTTAGAGATGGACATTGAATACGAACGCGAAGGAATTCACTGCTATTTTATTCTTTGTTTTAGTCGTAGAGGTCACTGTGGTGCTGGTGGTGGAGGTGTATTGATACTGTAACTATAGCGATAATAAAGATTGCAGTACTACTGTTTGTAGAAATGGTAGTGTGTGGAGGTGGTTGTGATATGACAGTGCTATTTGTGGTATCTAGAGAGCTGTTGTAGCTGCAATTGTGGCAGTATTTATAGTCTCAGTCTTAATGGCATTGGTAATAACCGCAATATAATGTGTGTGCGTGTGCGTGTGCGTGTGCGCGTGCGCGTGCGTGTGTGCGTGTGTGTGTGTGAGCGTATGCGTGTGCGTGTGTGTCATCTAGTTGTATTTTTACAGGGCCTGAGCTACACTCATATGGCCTTTCTCCATATCTACATTTTATCATTCATCTTTAGTGCTTAGTGTTGGCCGAAACCATCACCCCGGAAGGAGGGTCACAGTCCCCCAGCTAACACCCGGTACCCATTCACTGCTGGGTGGACAGGGCTCCATCTGTCTCCGCTCCGCCCGGAGATCGAACCCGGGACTTCTTGGTTTTGAACCAAGCGTGCTACCACTACACTACGGAGTGCCCTGTGTGTGTGTGTGTGTGTGTGTGTGTGTGTGTGTGTGTGTGTGTTTGTGTGTTTGTGTGTTTGTGTGTTTATTTTTTGTGTATTCATATATTCTATTCATATTTGTTTTCCGTATACGAAATAAATATATCGCATCTTTCTCTCTCGCATATTAGCCAACTCTACTCTTGTTTCACAACAGGGAAGAAACTACTGCAATAAAATAAAGAGAGAGAGAGAGAGAGAGAGAGAGAGAGAGAGAGAGAGAGAGAGAGAGAGAGAGAGAGAGAGAGAGAGAGAGAGAGAGAGAGAGAGAGAGAGAGAGAGAGAGAGAGAGAGAGAGAGAGAGAGAGAGAGAGAGAGAGAGAGAGGAGAGAGAGAGAGAGAGAGAGAGAGAGAGAGAGAGAGAGTATAAACTATAAACTATCTACATAGAGCCAGATAGAATTTATAATGGTTTTTCTTGTATTACTTCAAAGGATGTTGAGGATTTATTGGCGTGTGTGTGTGTGTGTGTGTGTGTGTGTGTGTGTGTGTGTGTTGTGTCTGTGTCTGTGTCTGTGTCTGTGTCTGTGTCTGTGTCTGTTCAGAAATAATGGGGCAGTTATTGTGGAGACGGAAAAATGTGACTATGCAAACTTGGGAAATATATCAAATGGAGCCTCAACAAACGAGGTCATTATGACAATTCGTAAAAGGAGGAAAGTGACAAAGCGTTACAATAAAATTAGGTTTTTAACTCAAGGTCACTGGACGAAGAGCTGAGCCACGCATGGAACGCATGGATGTATTTTGAAATATTCGATATGACGGGGTGATAAAATATATGCGAAAAAGGAAAAAAAAAATACAAAATCAAATATCAAATGAACAACAACAACATAATTTTTTTTTTGAGGAGTCTAATACTCTCTTATATCCCACCACTACCATCATCATCATCATTACCACAGAGAGAGAGAGAGAGAGAGAGAGAGAGAGAGAGAGAGAGAGAGAGATTATGAGAGACACATTATGATGATTTTCTTTATTGTTTGTCTTTTCCTGGCGACATTAAGTGAAATGCTGCGCAGTCTAATATGATGCAACGCCAATCCGAATTACTCGTAGCTTCATGTTCTATATTTACTTCTCGATACTGCATTCATCTTTCGAAAGGTATATATTGTATAAAATAAGACCTTACATGAAACTGGATAGGAAATGTGTCACGGGACTTCCCTTGTCGCCTAACCTTCCCTTGTTATGATACAGGGACACCGGTTATCGCCAGGGACATCCACGGCAACACCTCGCTCATCACACATGGGCAAACAGGACTCCTCTACTCCTGCCCTGAGGACTTTATTCGAGAACTTGAGCGTCTTCTGCACGATTCAGGGCTCAGGGATCGCCTCGTCACCGCTGCCAAGGAACAAGTGACTCGACTTCACTCCCTTCGCCAGGAAAAAGACCTACTTATGAGTATTCTCGAGCAGGCGATGCAGTAGTGCAATGTCACAACATTCTCTCTCTCTCTCTCTCTCTCTCTCTCTCTCTCTCTCTCTCTCTCTCTTCTCTCTCTTCTCTCTCTCTCTCTCTCTCTCTCTCTCTCTCTCTCTCTCTCTCTCTCTCTCTCTCTCTCTCTCTCTCTCTCTCTCTCAGCGCCCCCGAGGAATGAAGTGATACATAATATACATAAGCGCTGGCGTAATGAGGATAAAATCGCATAAAGGGGAAAGGAAGGTCCACTGCACGAGTATATCATCTTCCTCAGCACACAGCCTCCTTGGTCTTCTTAATACTCTCTAGTGTTTATTTCCTATGCATACTTCCTAATACTGGG
>JACEEZ010022849.1:15138-35138 GCA_016584305.1 Chionoecetes opilio
TGTGATGGCTCTGTGCGTGTGCGTGTGTGCGTGCCTGTGTGCGTGCGTGCGTGCGTGTTTGTGTGTGTGTGTGTGTGTGTGTGTGTGTGTGTTTTTTTTGGGTGTGTGTGGTTGTATGGTGTGTGTGGGTTGTGTGTGTGTGTGTGTGTGTTGTGTGTGTGTGTGTGTTGTGTGCTCCCGTGCGTGCGTGTTTGTGTGTGTGTGTATGTATGTGTGTGTGTGTGGTGGGACGGTAATAGTGACATACATCATAATGGTTGGGATGTGGAAGAGGAGAAGAAGAGGTAAGAGGAGGAGAGGAGGAGGAGAAGTGTGGTGGAGTGTTGGCGAGGCTTTGGTGTCATGTTGTGGGTTTTTTTGGTGTGGAATGACAAGGAGGAGAAGGAGGAGGGGAGGGGAGGAGGGGAGGAGGGGGGAGGAAGGAGGGGGAAATGTATGGAGGAGAAGGAGAGGTGAAGGACTGGAGAGAGATGGAGGACTGGGTAGAGTCCTTAAACTCATAATCTATATTTGTTCCGTGTGGAGGCGGAAAAGGAGGAGGAGGAGGAGGAGGGGGAGGGGAGGAGGAGGAGGGGGAGGAGGAGGAGGAGGTGATAGAAGTGTGGATTGTATAGATGTCCGAAACCTTTGTACCCCCTCTCTCTCTTTCTCTCTCTCCTCTCCTCCTCTTCCCCTTTTCTCTCTCTCTCTCTCTCTCTTCTCCTCTCTCTCTTCTCTCTCTTTCTTTTCTCTTCCATCATCCCCATAAAACAACCAAAAAAAACTATCCAACCCCCCACCCCACCACCACTCCCACCCCCACCACCACCAAAACCCCCCCCACACCAACCCCACACCACCCCAACCCACCCAATAAAAAAAGGGACACCTTTAAAAAGACGCCGGGGGAAAAAAAATTTAGGGGGGGCGGGCATTTGGGGAAAATTTTTGGGGGAAACAAAAAAAAGGGGGGGGGGAAAAAAGGGGAAAAAGGGGAAAATTTTTTAAAAGGGAAGGGGGGGAGGGGAAAAAACTTTTCCAAACCCCCCCAAGCCTTTTTAAACCCGGAAAAAAGGGGGGGGGGAAAAGGGGAAAAAAAAAAAAAAATTTTTTAAAAACCCCCCCCGACCCCCACCTCCCCCCCCCCCCCCTCCCCCCACCCCCCCCCCCCCTCCCCCCCCCCCCCCCCCCCCCCCCCCCCACCCCCAAAAACTAACCCCAAAAAAACCCCCCCCCCCCCACCACCCCCCCCCCACCACCACCACCCCACCCCCCCCCCCCCCCACCACCCCCCCTTTTACCTCGACCCCAATAATAAATTTTAAGGTTGCGACCTGTTAAAAGGCCCCGGGGGAAATATTTAGTCAAAAAACTGGCCACTAGTTGGACGGGGTGGCCCCGCTCGTTGGGAAAACTGTCCCAGCCACACACGAAAAGCAAATTTGGTATTTAGGAATTTTCATGTTGCCAAACGGGGTGTACTTGTAACCTGAGCCCCGTTCGTCTTTCTCTCTCTCTCTCTCTCTCTCTCTCTCTCTCCTCTCTCTCTCTTTCTTCTCTCTCTCCTCTTCTCTTCTCTCTCTCTCGTTTCCCCTCTCTCTCTCTTTCTTTCTTTTCTAACCAAGAAAGGAGGGGTTTTAAAATTAATATGGGGGGACAAGAAATTATTCAGTAACTTGAGCATCACTACCTCTTTTCTCTCTCTCTCTCTTCTCCTTTCCTTCTCTCTCTCCTCTCCTCTCCTCTTCTCTCTCTCTCTCTCTCTCTCTCTCTTGCTAAACTAAGGATTCCTAGCATAAATTGGAGTTGGTGACAGGAGGCAAAGAAGAAGAGGGGGGGGGGAGAAGAAGATGAAGAGGGAAAAAGAGGAGGAAGAAGAAGAAAAAGAAGAAGAAGAAGAAGAAGAAGAAGAAAAGAAAAGAAAGAAGAAGAAGAAGAAGAAGAGGAATAGGAGGAGGCGAACCCCCAACCAGATAACCCCTTTTCCCCCCCCCCCCCACACCTGTTCAGTATTTGTGGGGGGCCCGATCGGGGGTTCCCACCGGGGTTTCCCCCTTGAAGCGGTAAAAAATAAGCAAAGGCACGTTTTTTATCGTGAAAAAGCAATACGGGAAGGGGGGGGAAGGGGGGAGGGGGGGGGGAAGGTGAGTGGCTGTGGGGGATAGGTGGAGAAAGGGAGAAAGGGGGATAGGAAGGAAGGAAGGAAGGAAGGAAGGAAGATAGCAGGGAAGAAGGAGGATAGAAAGGAAGAAGAGAACGTGAAGTGAAAAGGAAAAAGATAGAAATGGATGATGATGAAAGGGAATGAAATGCAATGAAAGGAGAGAGAGAGAGAGAGAGAGAGAGGGGAGGGGGGAGAGAGGGGGAAAAGAGAGAGAGAGAGAGAAGAGAAAAGGGGGAGAGAGAGAGAGGGAGAGAAGAGAGGAGGAGAGAGGAGAGAGAGAGAGAGAGAGAGAGAGAGGAGGAGGAGAGAGGGGGAGGAGAGAGGAGAGAGAGAGAGGGGAAAGAGAAGAGAGAGGAGAGAGAGGGGAAAGAGGGGGAAAGGAAAAGAGAGAAAAAGGAGGGGAGGGAGAGAGAGAGAGAGAGAGAGAGAAAGGGGGACGAAAAAAAAATACAACCCGGTCCAACCAAAGTATGAAAGAGAAAGACAGGAAAAAGAAGAAGACGAAAGAAGGAGGTAAGGAGGAGGAAGGATAATAAAAGGGAGATAAATAGGATAAGAGTAATATTAGGGTGAGGCAAAGGGGTGAGAAACAGTGCCCCTCACTCCCACTCATTACTCCCCCTAAAAAACAAATTACCTCCAAAATTAAAAGCACTAGAGGCCCCCTTGGGGAGGAGGAGGAGAAGAGGAGGAGGGGGAGGAGGGAGGAGGAGGTGGAGGAGGAGGAGGAGGAGGAGGAAGGAGGAGGAGGAGGGGGAGGAGGAGGAGGAGGAGGAGAGAACAAAAAAGAAAATTTGGAAGAGGAATGGAAAGACCACACAGGCAAAAGAGAGAGAGGAGAGAGAGAGAGGAGAGATGAGAGAGGAGAGAGAGAGAGAGAGAGGAGAGAGAGACGAGAGAGAGAGAGAGAGAGAGGAAGAGAGAGAGAGAGGGGAGAGAGAGAGAGAGAGAGAGAGAGAGAGAGAGAGGGGGAGAGAGAGAGAGAGAGAGAGAGAGGAGAAGAGAGAGAGAGAGAAGGAGAGAGAGAGAGAGAGAGAGGTGTGGAAAAGGAGGGAGGGAGAGGTAATTATTACGGCCGGAAGGAAGTTATAAAGGGCAAGAGGGCGACCCATGTAGGAAAGGAAAAGGGAGGGAAGGAGGGAATAGAAGAAAAGAGGGAAGAATGGGAGGGAAAGAGGGAGGGAAGGAGAGGTAAGAGAAAGTGAGTGAATCAAGGGAGTGAGTCAATCCAAACGGAAAATTGGGATGTGGAAAGGGGCGTTGACGATTAGAGAGAGAGAGAGAGAGAAGAGAGAGATGAGGGAGGGGAGGGGGAAAGAGAGAGAAAAAGAGAGAGAGGGGAGAGGAGAGAGGGAGGAGGGGAGGAGAGGGGGAGAAGAGGAGAGAGAGAGAGAGAGAGAGGAGAGAGGAGAGAGGGGAGAGATAAAGAGAGAAGAGAGGAATAGAGAGAGAAGAAGAAAAAACGGGAGAAGGAGAGAGGAGAGAGGAGGTAGTACGTATAATGAGAGCCCACTACTATCCTCCATCCTCTTCCTTCGACCCCTCTCCTCCTCCTCCTCTCCTTCCATCCTCTTCCTCCTCCCTTGGTTCCGACTCATGCTAATTGTTTACATCCAAAGCCGTGTTTTCCACAACGTGTGTTGCGGCGACTCTCCATCATAAGTGTGGTGGGTGGTGGTGGTGCACATGGTGGTGGTGGTGGTGGTGGTGGTGGTGGGGGGGGTGGTGGTGGTGGTGGTGGTGGTGGTGGTGGTGAGGGGGTGCAAGATGAAAGAATACATCAAGCACGTACACACACACAACACACACACACACACACCCGCAATACACATACACACACACACACACAACACACACACACACACACACACACGCCCCCCCCCCCCCCCCCCCACTTCGGTGTACATCTAAGAGCCCGGCGCTAGAGGGAGGCGATGTATGCAAATTGGCTTAGAGGCTGACGCAACTTTGGTGGGAGGTGCCTTTGTTTCCCGCCTCCCTAGGGCCCCGCCGCCTCGGCCTGCTCACCATTATGTAAATTGTTATTAAGCGGCGTCAAACTGCGCCTAACTGATGCAAATTGTTGTTGTGCAGCATCAAACTGGTGACGGCTCCTCTCCACTCCAGCGGTGGTGGCGGAGGCGGTGGTGGAGGGGCCTTTCTGCCGCCGCCGCCACTATGCACCGTCGCCGCCTGCAGGAACGGTAGCGGCGACGGGGCATGTACGGGCCGAGGAGGGGAGGAGGGATGAGGAGGGTTGGAGGGGTAGGTGCTTGGAGGAAAGGAAGGAGAAAATGAGGGATAGGTGCAGAGAGGGAAAGGAAAGGAGGAAAGGAGGGATAGGTGCATGGTTGGAAGGAAGGAAGTATACGGAAGGATATAGGAGGGTTAGGAGATGGGATGGAAGGGAAGGCAGGGGCGTCCCACCACAACACTTAGCCAGGTATATCACAACAGGGCGGTGGGCGGCGGGCGGCGGGTAAAGCGGGCGGCGCCACCCACAAACATCCCCGTGCACGCAAAACTGTCCGCCCGCACGCCCGCCCCGCCACAAACACCCACGACTAGACAAACACCGCCAAACACCGCCTCGCCTTCCATCCGCGATCAATACCACCGAGGACCACGATGCCTTCACCCCTCCTCCACCTACTCCTCCACCTCCTCCTCCTCTTCCTCCTCCTCCTCCTCCTCCTCCTCCTCCACCTGCTCCAACACCTGAGTCCCCTCACAGGTGGCGGCGGGCGACCCCATCCTCCCGCACCACACGTCCCATCATGCACCTCGGCAGCCTGGCAGTGATAAGATCCAGCCTGCCGGAGGAACGATTGTCCAGGGGCGCTGTGGTGTGTATTAGGGCACCAACAGAGGACACCAATGGAGTGGCAGGAAGGTTATATATACTGACACCTATACATTCCAAGGGCCGGAGACTTGAGGGAAGTAGGTATGCCAGGGACAAGGAAAAGTACGTTATAAGACACCTGGTAAATATACAGACGAAAGTATAGGCTACTGACGCAGAGGACATGGTGGAGGCGACCTATACCTTCCCCTCCCCCCTCAAAAATACAAATACAATACACCAAACAGACAGGCAGACAGCTCCACGCATCGCTCGCGGACACAAACTTCCTTCCTCCATCATTTAACTCTTTTGTGTTCCTGCAGGAGTGTAAGAGAAGACCATCACAGGCATAAAGGAGGAGTGACACAAGGGCATGACATGAGGACATTGAGGCATTGGCAACAGTGACGCTGCTGGACGGGCTCTGTTTATGCACTGTACTCACGCGTTTTTGTGTTTCCTTCTTCATCTTTCTGTGTATTTATATTTACTTGTATATTTACTGATCTGAGTCTTTCTATATTTACACATTTACTTCGTGTTTTTCGTCGTGTTTTGTCATCTCTCTGTGTATTTATATCTATTTGTTTAATTTATGATCTGGAGTATTTTATAGATTACACATTGCTCGTGTTTACCGTTCGTGTTCCGTTTTTTTTTTTAATTCAGTATTTTTACTTCGGTTGGTATTAAGTGTTTTCGCTTTGACTCAAGATTTTCCTATAGTTACATGTATTCTTGAAGTACCGTTGGCGAGACGATGGTACACGTGATGACAACTTAATAGAAACAACTACAATAATAACAACAGTGAGTAACTACAATAACGACGAAAATAGAAGTAATATCATAATGACGACGACGATGATGATGATGATGATGATGATAGTAATAACAAGATCGTTCATGATAACAAAAATAGTAATAAAACAGTAATGATACTAATAACAATAGCAATTAAGAGTAAAAGTAAATAGTCACATAGTAAAAGGAAGATAAAGTTGAAGATGATGAAGAAGAAAGAAAGAACAATAGAAGAAAAGATAAAAAACGGAAAACTATGAATAAAAAATTGGGTTAGATAAATAAACTATGATAAACAAGAGAAATGAAAATAAACAACTATATTCATGTAAGATGCAATAAAATAAGAAAAAACAAACAAATAGTTTAGTGTAGTAGTAGTAGCAGTAGTACGTAGAGTAGCTAGTATCAGTAGTAGTAGCTAGTAGTAGTAGTCAGTAGTGTAGTAGTAGTAGTAGCAGTTAGTAGTATAGTAGGATAAGTAGTAGTTAGTAGTAGTGTAGTAATAGTAAGTAGTAGTAAGTAGTAGTAGTAGTAGTAGTAGTAGTAGTGTAGTAGTAGTAGTAGAAGTAGTAGTAGTAGTCGTAGTAGTAGTAGAGGTAGTAGCTAGTATAAATAGTATATTGTAGTAGTAGTAGTAGTAGTAGGTAAGTCTTGCTTTTCATTTTTAGTAGTACGTAGTAGTAGTAGTAGGAGTGTCGTAGTAGTATAGCCAGTAGTAGTAGTTAGTAGTTTAGTTAGTATCACGTAGTAGTAGTAGTAGTAGTAGTGTAGTGAGAGTAGTTGTTGCGTAGGTAGTAGTCAGTAGCCTAGTAGTAGTAGTTAGTAGTCATAGTAGTAAGTAGTAGCAGTAGTAGTAGTTGAGTGTAGAGTAGTAGTAGATTGGTAGTAGTGTAGTATGTGTCCGTAGTAGATAGTAGTAGTTAGTAGTAGTGTAGTAGTAGTAGTATGTCAGTAAGTAGTAGTTAGTGTAGTAGTATTAGTAGTAGTAGCTCTTCTTTCCCCATTCTAGTAGTAGTGTAATTAGTTAGTACAGTAGTATTAGTATTAGTAGTTGATAGTCGTAAGTAGTAGTAGTATATAGTAGTTAGTAGTAGTAGTAGTAGTAGTAGTAGTAGTAGTAGTAGTAGTAGTACTTTTCTTAAGTATAGTAAGTTAGTAGTGTAGTAGTAGTAGTAGTAGTAGTTAGTAGTAGTAGCAGAGTAGTCAGGAGTAGTAGTAGTAGTAGTACGTGAGAAGTAGTAGATAAGTCGTAGTAATAGGTAGTTAGTAGTGTAGTAGTCAGTAGTAGATAGTGGTATAGTAGTTAGTAAGTAGTAGTAGTAGTAGTACGTAGCAGTAGTAGCAGCAGTAGGTCAGCCAGTAGTATAGTAAGTAGTAGTAGAGTAGTTATAGCAGCAGTTAGCTAGTAAGTAGTAGTAGTAGTAGTAGTAGTAGTAGTAGCTAGTAGTAAGTATGAGCAACAAAACAGGGGACAGACATACAATATTTTTTTTTTTTTTCTCATCACCCACATAATTAAAACACAGTATAGTGCCTCGGTCTCGTCCCCAACAGGAAGCTACAAAAGCAACGCCCTGTAGCTACTGTAGATCCTGTATAATTCCCTTAAACACACACACACACACACAACACACCAAGACACACAACACACACACCACACATGTGTATACTCAAACAGCAACACACCAGCTTTCCCTTCCCTCATATCTCTCTCTCTCTCTCTCTCTCTCTCTCTCTCTCTACTCCTCCTCTGCTCTCTCTCTCTCGTCTCTCTTCTCTCTTCTCTCCTAATCCCTCTATGTTGACCGAGATTCCGCCGATGAAGCCTCCCCTGAGTTTCAATATGTTTTAATAGATAGGTTCCATACAGGGGGAAGGGCGGGGAATAGGGGGAGGATGGGGAGAGGGGAAAGTGGGGGGAAAGGGGGAGGGATCAGATGGGGGATTTGAAGCGTGACAAAAAGATTAGTGGATCAATTTGTCTGTTTGTTTTGTAGAGAGTAGAGAGAGAGAGGGAGAGAGAGAGGAGGAGGAAGATCAGATGAAAGAGAGAGAGAGTGGAGAGAGAGAGAGAGAGATGAGAGAGAGTGAGAGAAAGAAGAGAGAGACAGAGGAGAGAGAGAGGAGAGAGCTGAGGAGAGATGACGAGAAGATGATGAAATGAGCTGATCAGAGACTAGAGAGAGAGAGGGAGATGGATAAAGAGGAGATGAGAGAGAGTTTGAAGAGAAGGGGAGCATGAGATGGAGAGAGGAGAGGAGGGGGAGACGATCCAGGGGGGAAGACGAGAGAGAGGATTAGACAGACGAGATGTGGAGATGAGGATGAGCAATGAGATGAAGATTCGAGAGAGAGAGACGTGAGGACCGAGAGAGATTCGGAGAGGAGAGAGAGAGATAGTGAGGGATGGTGAGAGAAGTAACGGCAAATACTGACTGAAGTGAAGAGCAGTGAATGAGATGATAAAAAAATAATAAAAGATGAATACAAACGCATTTGAGTCCGTCCGTTTCCTGGAGCCACATTAATCAGTGCGTGAACTGACCCGTCACATCACAGACCCTATTATATGGCCTTGATCTCATGTTATTACATCAATAGCGAAACTGCCCCTTTTTTTCCATTTTTGGGAGGAGTGAGAAGAAGGAGGGGGGGGGAGAGGGGAAGGAGGAGGGAGAGTGGAGGAAAAAGAAAAAGACATGGGAGGAAGAAGAGGATTAAGAATAAAAAGGAGGAGGAGTAGGGAAAGGAGAGGAGGAGGAAGAGGAGGAGAGGAGGAGGAGGAGCGAGCGAGGAGGAGGATAACAAGAAGAAAAGAGAGGAGGAGAGAGATGAGGAGGAAGCGAGAGGGAGTAGAGAGGAAGAGAGAGAGAGAGAGGGAGGGGAAGCAGTGAGAGGAGAGGACAGAGGTGAGGGAAAGAGAGAGAGGGACGAGACGGAGCGGGAGAGGGGGAAAGAGAGAGAGAGGCGAGGAGAGGACAGGAGCCGGAGAGGTTGGAGAGGAAGGATGACGAGAGAGCGAGAAAGGAGCAAAAGAGAGGGAAAGGGGAGATGAGGGGCGAGGAGAGCGATAGGGAGAAGTACTGAGAGGAGAGAGGCGGGAGCGAGGCAGGAGGGAGGCAGGAGATGAGGAGAGAGAGAGGAACGAGAAAACAAGAAGAAAAAAGACGAGAAAGAGAAAAAAATCAACGAGAAAAACGGAGGAAGAGGGAAAAAAGAGTGAAAAAAAAAAAAACAACAAGGAATGAAAGAAGCGGAAAGGAAAGAGAGAGGGGCGGGGGGGGAAAAATTGGGGTGGGAGAACGGAGCGAGAAGGAGAGAGAGAGAGAGAGAGAGAAGAGAGAAGAGAGAAGACATGTTGTGGGTGGTGGACTGAGAACAGTAGGAGGATAGTGAGAGAGAGGGAGGGAGGGTGCAGAGGTAGAGAGAGCGAGGAGTGAGAGAAGAAGAGGGGAAAGAGAGAGGAGCAAGGAGAACGAGGAAAGGAGGGAAAGGGAGATCGTGGACGAGAGGGAGAAGGAGAGAGGATGAGGGGAGAGGAGAGAGGAAGGAGAGTAGGGGGAGAAGGAGAGAGAGAGGAGGCGAGAGAGAGAGGCGGGGAAGGAGGAGGAGGAGGGGAGAGGGAGAGAGGGAAGAAGAGGATCGAGAGATTGATAGGGAGGAAAGAGGGAGCGTGAGAGGAGGTGGAAGAGATCTGGGGAGTTGAGGCAGGGAAAGAGGAAGAGGAGGGAGAGACATGAGGAGGGGGAGAGGGAGAGAGAAGAGACGAGAGAGAGAGAGAGAGAGAGAGAGTGAGGAGGAGAGAGGAGGAGGACGAGAGAGAGTTTGGGGGGGGAGGGGGTTAGGGGCGGGTGGGCCATGAGCGGGGGGGGGAGAGGAGTATAGTGGGAGGGGCGTTCTTGGTGGTGGGGGGGGACTTTTTCTTTCTTTCTTTTCTGGGGGCGCCCAGGGGCCCTCGGGCGACACAGGTGGGGCAGAGGGAGGGGTTGGGGGGGTCGGGGGGGGAAGGGGGGGGGGGGGAGGGGGTCACCGTCCTCTTTCCTTTTCTCGGGGGTGGAGGAGGGGGGGGGGGAGGCGGCGGTGGGGGGGGGCGGGCACCCTACTTCAACTTTGGGGGGGGGGGGGGGGGGGTAGGGAGAGGGGGGGGGGCCTTTTTATTTTTTTTTATCTGTGAGTGTTTGTGGTTTTTTTTGGGGTGTGATTTTTTTTTAGGGGGGCGGCCTGTGTTAGTGATAGCTTTGGTCATTTCAATGCCAGTGGGGGGGTGTTTCTGGGGGGAGGGGTGGTGGGAAGTGTTTTTTTGTTGGCGTGCTTTTCCCTGAGAGAGGGGGTTGTTTTTCTTTTTTTTTTTTTTTTGTTTTGTTGGGGGGGGGGCTTTGTGAGGTCTCTTGTTTTCTATCCAGTAATCTGGGGCGGGGGGCCATTTCTTGTTTTTGGTTTTTTGTGTGCGGCTTTTTTTTTTTTTTTTTTGCCGAGAGAGATGCGGTGAGAGAAGGGGAGAGAGAGAGAAGGAGAGGGAGAGGGAGTAGAGGAGTGAGGGAAGAAGAGAAGAGAGAGGAGAAGAGGAAAGGAGCAGAGGAGACTGAGAGAGGGGAGAGTCGAGAAGGAGAGGGAAGGGGCGGGGGCGGGGAAGGAAAAGGGGGGGAGGGACGAGAGAGACGAGAGGGGGAAAGACGGATGGAGAGGGATGAGGGGGTCGTGAGAGAGAGGATAGAGGAGAGGAAAGGGTGAGTGAGAGAGAGGGAGGAGGGAGAGGGAGGTAGGAGAAGGAGAAGAGGAGCGGAGAGGACGGAGAGAGAGGAAGGGAGGGGGGAGAGGAGGGAGACGAAGGAGAGAGGGAGAGAAGCAGACGGGAAGAAGAAGGAAGAAGAGGAAGCAACAGGAAGGAGAAGAGGGAGAGGAAGGGAGAGAGAAGGGGGAAGGAGCGAGCAGAGGGGGAGAGGGAGAGTAGAACCAAAGGAAACGAGGGAGAGGAAAGGAAGAACGAGAGCAGCCGCGAGAGGAGCGGAAGGGAGGAGAAGGGGAAGAGTGTAAAGATAGAGGTATGAGAAGGAGGAGGCGAGGAGAGAAGGGAAGCAGAGGGAGCGAGAAGGAGAAGAGCAAGGTGAGGGGAAGAGGGAGAGGAAGATGAGAGAGGGGAACGAAGAGAGTGCAGGAGAAAAGAAGGAGAGGAAAGCGAGGGGGAATATATAAGAGGCGAGGAGGAATGGAGAAGGAGGAGGAGTACGAAGCTGAGGGAAGAATGGAGGAGACGGGGAGAGGGAGGGAGTGGGAGAGAGGATAAAAGAAGGAGAAGAGAAGAGAAAATGAGAGGAGGAGAGGAGGAGAGAGAGGAGAGGGAGAGGTAGGAGGAGAGAGGGATGGGAAGGAAGAAGGAGGAGGGAGGAGGGGAGGGGAGAAGGGAGGGAGAGAGAGAGAGAGAGAGGGGAGAAGGAGAAGAGGGACGAGAGAGGAAGGGGAGGGAGAAGAGATTGGAGGAGAGGGAGGAGGAGAGGAGGGAGAGAGGTGGAGAGGAGAGAGAAGAGGACGAGGCAGAAGGGAGAGAGCACGAGAGAAGAGGGAAGTGAAGAAGAGAGAGTCTGAAGAGGAGAGAGAGGAGTGGAGGAGATGAAGGAACGAAAGAGAGGAGATGGAGGGAGAGGGTGGGAGAGGGGGGATATGAGTGAGCGGGACGAACGAGAGGAGAAGAGATGGAGAGAACGATGAGGAGAGAGAGGAGTGAGGGCGGAGGGATGAGAGATGTGAAGAGAGATGAGAACGATGAGAGGGGATGAGAGGGAGGGAAAGAAAGGAGAGGAGGGATGAGAAGGAGAAGAGGGGTGGGAGGGGGGGGTTGGGGGTTGTAAGATGAGGGGTTACAAAGTAAAAAAGGTGTGGAAATCTGGGTTCGCTTGATGAAGGAGGTGGGGGTAAGGTAAACAGGGGCGAGGTGGAGGTGGGTGAGGGGATGAGGAATGACGGGGAGGGGGGGACGCAGGGGGAAGCGAAGAGGGGAGGTCAGAGGGGAGGAAGGAAAGTTTGTTTTTTATTAGCGTTTCATAATTATTCTATATCTCTCTCTCTACTCTCTCTTCTCTCTTCTCTCTCTCTCTCTCTATCTCTCTCTCTCTCTCTGCGTCTCTTCTTCTCTCACCTACACTACTCCTCTCCTCTCTCTTCTCTCTAATCCATGCTTCCTCCTTATGAGATTCCTCCTTGTCCAATCCTCCCTACACTACTCTTTCACATTCCTCCTCCTCCTCCTCCCTCCCTCCTTATCCTCTCTCTTATCCTCTTCCTCCTCCTCCTTACTCCTCCTTTACCTCACTCCTTACTCCTCTACACCTCACTCCCTACTCCTCTTACATACCGATCTTCCCTCCTCCTTCCTCTTCATACGATAATCACTGGAATAGTTTGTTCAGTTACGTGACCCAAAACAGATTATAACCGACGGTCGCGAAATGCCCATTTATTATTGAAGCTCTTCATCTATCTATCAACTCCTTCTCTCGTCTCTCTCTCTCCTCTATCTCCTCTATCTCTTCTCTCTCTCTCTCTTCTCTCTCTCTTCTCTCCTTCCCTCCCCTCTCCTTATCTCCCCTCTCCATCGGCTCCCCAGGGACAGTCGTGTTAGTCGCCCTGAGGTCATGGACGTATGTGTAATCCGCCATAATTTATATCTAAAGAGGAGGGAGGGTACACACACACCACACACACACACACACACACACACACACACACACACACACACACACACCACACACACCACCAACATACATACACAACACAACATGATTTCTTCCTTTGTCCTATTTGTTTTCTATCTAGCAGTTTTTAAACTATTTACTGGTATCTATCACCTATCTGTCTATCTTATCTGTTCATCTATATTGTCACCTATTTCACTATCTGTCTATCTATCTGTCTATCTATCTGTCTATCTATCTGCTTGGTAGGAAAACATAGCAGTACATATGAAAGACTATGAATAATAATAATAAAAAAAAACAGATCCTGATCATCACATCATCACATCAACACGAGACGAAAATGTTGCCTGAAAATAAAAAGTCGTGTGCGAAAAATAATGAGTTCAGTGATAACAATAATAACAATGATGATGATGATGATGATGATGATGATTGGTAATAACAATAACAATGATAAAAATAGTGATGATAATAGTGATGATAAGGAGGAGGAGGAGGAGGAGGAGGAGGAGGAGGAGGAGGAGGAGGAGAAGTGACAGATTAGCAACAACAATCGTGATAACAATAACAACAATAAAGATGATAATAGTAATAACAGTAATAATGATAAAAGATATTGATGATGATGATGATAAAGAGGAGGAGGAGGAGGAGGAGGAGTAGGAGGAGGAGTGACAGATTAGCAACAATTACAATCCATAATCACTTCCCAAAAAGCTTCACGATACTTACAAAACATCAAAACACCAAACCAGCTCTTCGAATCCAGACACACATTTAAAAATATTCGAAACACTTCTATACCAGTTCGAAACCCTTCAGTAACTCTTCGTAACACCACAAAGCATCACGGGAACATCTGGAAACACCACAGCCACATCACAACACCACAGGCACATCACAACACCACAGCCACATCACAACACCACAGGCACATCACAACACCACAGCCACATCACAACACCACAGCCACACCATCACAACAACAACAGCCACATCACAACACCACAGGCAACATCACAACACCACAGCCACATCACAACACCACAGCCACATCACAACACCACAGGCACATCACAACACCACAGGTACATCACAGCACCACAGCCACATCACAACACCACAGCCGCATCACAACACCACAGGCACATCACAACACCACAGCCACATCACAACACCACAGGCACATCACAACACCACAACCACATCACAACACCACAGCCACATCACAACACCACAGGTACATCACAACACCACAGCCACATCAAACACCACAGACACATCACAACACCCACAGGACACAGCAAACACCACAAGCAACATCACAACACCACAGTACATCACCCAACACCACAGACAACATCACAACACCACAGCCACATCACAACACCACAGGCACATCACAAACACCACAGCCACATCAACACACCACCCCAGCCACATACAACACCACAGGAACATCACAACACCACACAACCACATCACAACACCACAGGAACCATCACAACACCAAAGGCACATGCGCACAACACCACAGGCACATCCAACACCACAGCACACAGCCACAACACGCACAGCCACATCACAACCACCACAGCCACATCACAAACACCCACAGCCACATCACAACACCCACAAGCAACATCACAACCACAAGGCACATCACAACACCACAGACATCACAACACCACAGGCCACATCCAAATAACCACAGGCACATCACACCAACACCACAGCCAACATCACAACACCACAGGCACATCTTACAACACCAAAGCCACACCACAAACACACGGCCACATCACAACACCACAGGCACATAACAACACCACAGGCGATCACAACCACACAGGCCACATCACAACACCACATGGCAACATCACAACACTACAAGCCACATCACAACACCACAAGGCAACACAACAACACAGGCACAATCACCACGAACCACTGTCACATCACAACCACCACAGGCACATCACAACACCAACGGCACTCACAAAGCCACGGCACATCACAACACACTAGGCACATCACAAACCACCGCCAATCACAACACCACAGCCACATCACAACACCACAGGCACATCACAACACCACAGGCACCCACAACACCACAGGCACATTCACAACCGCCACAGGCACATCACAACACCACAGGCAAATCACAACACCACAAGCCACATCACAACCACCACCGCACATAACAACACCACAGGGCCATCATCACAACACCACAGCCACATCACAACACCACAGGCACATCACAACACCACAGCCACATCACAACACCACAGGCACATCACAACACCACAGGCACATCACAACACCACAGGCACATCACAACACCACAGGCACATCACAACACCACAGCCACATCACAACACCACAGGCACATCACAACACCACAGCCACATCACAACACCAAAGGCACATCAAAAACACACAGCCACATCACAAAACCACAGGCACATCATCAAACAACCACAGGCACATCACAAAAACCACAGCCACATCACAACACCACAGGAAGAGACACATCACAACACCACTGCACATCACAAACAAAACAGCCCACACACAAAAACCACAGGCACCATCACAACAAAGGCACACTCACAAACACACAGCCACATCACAACCACCACAGCCACATCACAACACCACCGGTACTCACAACACCACAGCACATCACAACACCACAGGCACATCACAAACACAAGGGGGGAACATTCACAACACCACAGGCAACATCATCAACACCACAGCACAGCACAACACCACAGCCACATCACAACACCACAGGCACATAACACACACATAGGCACTCACAAACACCACAGCCACTCACAACACCACAGGCACATCACAACACCACAGGCACATCAACAACCACCACAGGCACAGCCACAACAAACAGCACATCACAAACACACAGCCACATCACAACACCACGCCACATCACAACACCACAGGCACCATGCGCACCACCACAGGCACATCAAACACCACAGCCACATCACAAACAACATGCACATTCCAACACCACAGGCACATCACAAAACCACGGGCACCATCACAACACCACAGGCACATCTACAACACCACAAGCAACATCACAACAACACGAAGGCACACACAACACCACAGGCAACATCACAACACCAGGCAACTCCAACACCCAACAGGACATCACTACACCACAGGCACACCACAACACCACAGGACCACTGGTAATGCTTCGAACAACAACAACAACAACGAGTAACCGGTATGAATCTTCCAAGCACTTGAATAACACGTCCAAACACTTAGGTCCCCAAGTTTTGTGCCCGTCCCCTAAAAACAAACACTTATTACCCTTCTCTCTCTAGCCTTCCCTTGCTCTCATTCTACTGCCGTTCTTTCCTCTCCCTTTCCCTTAACGCCTCTCCCTACCCCCCTTTTTTTTTCTCTTCTCCTCAACCGTTCACGCCCCTTCCCCCCTTTCCCTCTCCCTTTTCATATTTTCCCCTCCCCCCCCCCGCCCCCCCCCCGCCCCCCCTCCCCCCCCCACAGTCCGGCCCCCCTCCTCCCCCAGCCGTCCCCCCTCCCTCCCCAACAGCTGCCCCCCCTCCCCATTGCTCTTTATACAAGGGCGTTACAGCTGCCTTGAGGCTACAACATGATTAAGACACGTTTCTAAGACTTAGTAATAATAGGTTACCATAAAAAATGTTATTGTCTTGGGTTAATTTAAGGCTATTTTTTTTCAGATTTGTTTTGTATTTGAGTTTATTTCATTCACAGTTTATATGGTTTGATGTTTGTTTGTTTTTTGTGATGTGTGTGTGAGTTGTGTGGGGTGTGTGTGATAGTGGTTTGTGTGTGTCATCTATTCCTCTTTCCTTTCTTTGACAAAGTAAGATTGGAGAGAGAGAAGAGAGAGAGAGAGAGAGAGAGAGACGAGGTGAGAGGAGGAGACTAGGAGAGAGAGACAAGAGGAGATGAGATGAGAGACGAGAGAGGAGAGAGAGTGAGACGAGAGAGGAGGAGAAGAGAGAGAGAATGAGAGAGAGACGAGAGATGAGAGAGATGAGAGACGAGAGAGAGAGAGATTAAGATAAGAGTTTCATCCTATCTAGACACTTTGCAAGTACCAACTACAAGGTATTGACTATACAAGCCCGCCACGTTAGCACCGAACACAACAACCAAAAAAAAACCCCACGAGGACAACAAAAAACAACAATAACAACAAAAGAGTCGCCTAAACAAACCACACAAAACAGACCAACCAAATAAAACAAAAACCTACATGGAAGGGAGGAGGAAGAGGAGGAGGAGGAGGAGAGGAGAGGAGGAAGGAGAGGAGGAGGAGGAAGGATGGAGAGAGGGGGACGAACGAGAGGAGGAAAGAGGAGGAATAGTGAGGAAGTAAACACTAGCATTGAGGAAACATGAACACACACAGTAGAAAGCGAGACAAAAGTAAGAATACCAAGACAGGAGTAGAGGGAGGAGGGGAGGGGAGGGTGAGAGGAGGAGAGGTGAGAGGGGAGAGGGAAGGGTGGAGGGAGGGAATGAGGAGGGGGAAAGAGGAGAGGAGATGAGGGAGGGTGAGAGGGAGAGGAGATGAGGGAGGGTGAGAGGGAGAAGGGAGGAAAATAAGAATGATTAAATAAAACTGCAGGTGTCATTTTGTGTTGTTTATGTATAAGAGAGAGAGAGAGAGGGAGAGGAGAGGGAGAGGAGAGAGGAGAAGAGAGAGGAGAGAGGAGGGGAGAGGAGAGGAGAGAGGAGGGAGAGAGAGAGAGAGGAGAGGTGAGAGGAGAGGAGGAGGAGAGAGAAGAGGAGGGAGAGAGAGGAGAGAGAGAGAGAGAGAGAGAGAGAGAGAGAGAGAGAGAGAGAGAGAGAGACAACAGAAAAACAAAAACGAATGAGGAAAGACACAAAAAAACCAGACCAGAACAAGGGAACACAAACACACACACACGGGAAAAATAAAGGATAAAAGAAGAAGACAAAGAAAATGAATAAGAAAAAGGAAGAGTGAGGCAGAAGAAAGAGTGACAAGAAGACAATAGCATCCAACACAAGAACAGAATTAGCAACACGAAGAGAAACAAGAAAAACACGTGATAAAAGATCAAAGGGAAAGAGAGAGATAATGTCCTTGTAATTCCCAATCATGGCTTCTTTTCACTCTAACACCCCTGCCACACATCCCCTGCCACACCCTGCTCTTTATCCCTTGCACCAGCACACCTACTCATCCCTTTTACCCTTCAACACCCTATACACTCCAAATCTTGTTATCAAATCCCCTTTAGAAACCATAAAGTAACATCTAATTCTTTTTCGTAATTCCCTTATACTTTTTACACATCTTCTGTTACCCCTATTCTTTGTTTTGATCACCCCCTACTCACCCCTTTTACCTTTCAACACCCTAATCTTGCCATCAAATCCCCTTTAGAAACCATAAAGTAACATCTAATTCTTTTTCGTAATTCCCTTATACTTTCTACACCTCTTCTGTTACATCTGTTTTTTGCTATCATCTCCTATATACCTCCTATCCACCTATAAAGACCTTTCAATCCTCTTAGTCTTAGCTCCTATTCTCTATTCACCTCTAAAGGGCTTCTGATTCTCCTATCCTTGACTTTCATCTTCTTATCTGTTTCCAAGGACTTTCTGATCCTATTATCCAACTCTTAAGGGCTACTCAATCCTCCTATCCTTCTATCCTAACCTCATATCTCTCTCCTAGATGTCTCCCTATGTACACTATCACCTTCACACTATACGTCACCATCACACTATTATCTGTCACTATCATCACATCCAATTATCAGGATGACGTAAAAAATGACATTACCTCACTATTTGTCACTGTAATTGTAGTGTTTGTCTCGGTGTATACTTTCTGTCACCATCACTTATTGGTATGGTGTTTTTGTGAGGGATTCTTGGTCACTCTATAATAATTCAAATGTGATGCACCATTATCTTCCACTGTCATCACCATACGCGTCACACGATATCAATCAATAGTTATCATCACCATAATCACTATATTCACTTTCATCATCATTTTCATTCCCATCACACGAGACTTTCCTCCCCACCATCACCATCATCATCACCATCAATAACAACAATAATATCACAACCCACCCACAGAGTAAACCTCCTCCCCCCTCACCACCACCACCACCACCACCACCATTCCCCCTCAACACCACCCCCACCACCACCACCATCCCCCTCACCACCATTCCCCCTCAACACCACCCCCACCACCACCACCATCCCCCTCACCACCGCCACCACCACCAAAATTAATCAAAACTTTGAGAGGATTTGTGGCCTAAAAACTGATCCACACAGGCCGGACTCGACCACCCCGGGGAGAGAGAGAGGGAGAGAGAGAGAGGGAGAGGGAGAGAGAGGGGAGAGGGAGAGGGAGAGAGAGAGAGAGAGAAGGGAGAGGGGAGAGAGGGAAGGGAAGGTAATCATGAGAGTTGGAGTATTAGTGTGTAACAGGACCCAAAGAGCCGCTGGGGACCCCCGACCACGACTTACTTACTTGTAGCTGCCCCCCTCCCCTCCCCCCACTAATAGAGACACCGCCGCTTGTAGTCTGAGAGTGGTGGTGGCGGTGGTGTTGATGGTTGTGGTGGTGGTAGTAATTGTGTTTCCTTTCTTTTGCTGTGGTATAGAAAACAAAAACGCTTAAATAAATAGAGAATAAATGTCTAAAATAGTATGATATGTGATGATGATGGTGGTGGTGGTGGTGGTGGTTGTTGAGACATAACATACAAAGGGAATACAAAGGAAGAACAGACAGCAACATCCCTACTGGGCCAAACGGGGCTGCCTGTATGAGTAACATGTAAGTGAATATATAAACACAATAGCACATGCTTACAATGCAATGATAAGGGTGTGTGGCAAGATGATGGTGTATGGTGGTGGTGATGGTGATATAGTGGTGATGATACAACGTGGTGATTGAGACCCTGTAATGAAGAACACGGGATATGGTGGTGATGGTGGTAGTGGTGGTGATAGAGGTGGTGAAAAAAACTTAGTGTGTAGAGAATAATGTAAGGTGTGGTGGTGGGGTGGTGGTGGTGGTGGTGGTGATGGTGGTGGTGGGGGTGGTGGTGGTGTGGTGGTGGTGTGGTGGTGGTGGTTGTGCGTGGTGGTGGTGGTGGTGTGTATGTGGTGGTGGTGGGGTGGTGGTGGTGGTGTTGGTGGGGGGTGGGGTGAACAGGTAAAAATTGACAGGTGTGAGAGATTATGAGAGGAGGGAACGGAAGAAAGAGAGAGAGAGAGGAGAGAGAGAGAGAGAGAGAGAGAGAGGAGAGAGAGAGAGAGAGAGGAGAGAGAGAGAGAGGGGAGAGGAGGAGAGAGAGAGAGAGAGAGAGGAGAGAGAGACGAGAGAGAGAGAGAGAGAGAGAGAGCGAGAGAGAGAGAGGATAGAGAAGAGAGAGAGAGAGAGAGAGAGAGAGGAGAG
>JACEEZ010022849.1:50138-57638 GCA_016584305.1 Chionoecetes opilio
CGCTGGCTGAGGACCTCTTTCCCAGGGACACGAGGCAGACTGAGGCACCTATACAGCACCAACACAGTTCATACCTTCCATAAGTTGACTACAGATGAATAACGCTAAAATATATGTAGTCTTAATATATGTTCAAAATATATGTAAGTCTTTGCGTGGGTCGAGAAAATTGAGATTCTCGTGTTCGGTGAGTTTCTCTTTCCCAGGAACACGGGGACCGTTCCGACCTTCTCCATATGTGCCGCAGATAAATATGGATAAAAGAATAACATCTGAATATATGAAAGTCTTTGTGTGCGACGAAAAGAAAATGTAGATCTTCGACTTTGTGAGAAAAATACGCTAACAGAGTTTAGAGAAAATTGAGCCTTGACAGTGGTATAGACGGAGCTCTGGGTTTGAAGGATGTGAATCTCGACTTAATGTGATAGAGAAACCGATGTGGTACCTGACAACAAAGACGGGTTTCTACTTCGAGGGAAACAAGACCCTTGGGAAACAGACTTAAGAGACATTGATTTTTTTTAGAGAAAGAGAAAAATCAAAGAATCTCACCCCATACGGTGCAGGACAAACACCTCGCCGCCGGCTTGCTATGAGGCGTGGAATGACGACGCAGCTTGGGATCTGTGCAAGGCAATTAATATCTACTTTCCAAACTGTGCTGACGATCGCCGCAAAGAATGAAGCAACACTAAGAAGGAAAGAAAAAAAGTGACGAGAACAAAATCAGGAAGCTATTAGAAAATATAAAGATGGTGGGAAAGACGCCCGCAAGCCCCGGCAATTAAGGGTAGGCAGGACCGCCCCTGCGGCAGGCAGGTCGTGGCCCCCGGGTGTATGCAGGTCGGTGCGCTGATACACGCACAGTGGTTACGGCCTTTATTTATTTACTTTTTTTCAATACATACTGGCATACATACAGATGGGGTGAGGGTAAGTGAAGTCAGAGCGTCCCCTCACCACACCCACCAACAACATAATTTGGTAGAATGCGCAAGTGGAAATTTACCCTCAGATTAACTCAAATGAGGGAAGAGTAATGTTATTCAGTCTTCAAAACTTGTCTCGAGCTTTGTTGGTGTAAAGTAAGAACAACGAACCGCGTGGCGGACCCTCCGGCCGCTGCCATGGGTGGCGTCCCGTGATAAGAAAGCCTGCCGTGAAAGTTGAGGTACAGGCGGGACAAAGGACCTCCGCGGGTCGGGGGCTTCATGGCAGCCTCAGGAGCATCAAGACCCGCGAGCATTCCTCCCTCCCCCTCCTAGGATACCGCGGTGCAGGAAAGCAGTGAGTGCGGCGGGGTCCCCCGTGTCCCTCGACCACCGTCACCACTACCACTCCAGCACTGGGACTGCGGGGCGGGGACATCCACCCCTCCCCTCTGCCCCGCCCACTTCTGTCACTCCGCCCATCCTCCGCCTGGTTGGGCTAAGCCAGGCCGAGGGGCGGGACGGGGCGTGGAATGTAGCTGATATAGTCAAGGGTGCGGGCCGAAAACGCACATCCACCCTGGGAGCAGATCCTCACTGTCCCCGCGCCGCGCCGTTAGTCGCGTGATGTCCCCGCGCCCTGCCAGTCCCGTCATGGACTCTGTGTGTGGACGCGAGTCGTCCGTGTCGCCGCCCACCGTGGTGGCGCCCGTGGCCCTCAAGGCCTCCCCCCTCAACGACGCCCACTCGCCCGCCACGCCGACGGAGCAGCAGCGGCTGCTGTACCAGCTGGCCCTCGCCGAGAGGCTGCGCCTGGCCTCGGCCGGCCTGGCCTGGGCTCGCCCGCCCCTCTCCCTTCACCCTTACGCTCCCCATCCACACCACCCGCAGGATGCCGGCGTAATGGGCGGCATGGTCGGCGGCCTCATGGGAGGGCCATTCATGGGTGGCCTGGGCGTTCCACTGATGGGCGGGCTTGGCGGGGCACTGCTGGGTGGTGGGCAGAGTGGGGCATTAGCAGCAGGATACCCGCCAGGACACCCGCTCACCGCCTACGGGTACCGCCTGGTGGACCCTCGCAGCCTGCTGCCCCGCGGGCCCGAGGAGCCCAAGCCGCAGCACTCGTACATCGGCCTGATCGCCATGGCCATCCTGAGCCACCCCGACAAGAAGCTGGTGCTGAGCGACATCTACCAGTACATCTTGGACAACTACGCTTACTTCCGCTCGAGGGGCACCGGCTGGCGCAACTCTATCCGTCACAACCTTTCCCTCAACGACTGCTTCATCAAGTCCGGCCGCTCGGCCACCGGTAAGGGCCACTACTGGGCCATCCACCCCGCCAACCTGGACGACTTCAGCCGCGGCGACTTTCGTCGACGGACGCGCCCAGCGCCGCGTCAGGAAGCACCTTGGCTTGGCCGTCGATGACGACTCAGAGCCCGAGACCTCCTCGTCCCCACCACACCTCAACGAGTCCCCCAGTGTAGGCCCATCCCGCCTCACCCCCAGCCTCCACCTCACCAGGCCAAAACGACAGTTTGATGTGCTCAGCCTTCTGGCACCGGACCAGCCGCCGATCCTGAAGGAATTGCCCGAGGCTGAGACAAATGCTGTTTGTCTGGAGATAAAACCTACCTTGTGCGGCCCGATGCGCCCCGTTCCCGCGATGTGTCCCGAGTCCACGCCGTTGGAAGGCCGAACTGATCACGACCACGGGCTGGAGGCAGGCCAGGAGCGTGGCGGGGGCCCGGCCGTACATACTCCAGACCCACGGGTGCGGTGCGTCCCCTACCACCTCGGCCAGGGACATCGAGCAGTGGTGACCACCAGCAGCACGGGGACCCAGAGTGACGAGCGGGGACGGGAAAATGACGGGGTCAACAGGCCTACTCCTTCCCTTGAGGTGTACACCCTCCCTTCACCCCCAACCCAACGCCCCTCCTGCTCCCCACCCCTCACTACAACAGTTTCAGGCGCGACCCACGTTCCACCCACGCCCTACCCACGCCCCTTGCTACTGACGTGAGCCGCGCCACATACGCGTCACCTGCCTCTCCCACTCATCCCTCCGTCACCACCACCTGACGCGCCACCCTCCTATACAGTACCTGCAGCCGCCCCCAGGAACGATCGCAGTATTGGGCTGACCACTCTTATAAACGTATAAAACACTGAACCGTTCCTTGTTTTTCATTTCTCATCGGCAGCCCCTCCCCCTTTCCCCTCCCTGCCTTCCCCCGGCCAATCATCGGTAGTCCTTCATCCTCACAACCTCACACTCTCCCCACACACCACACACAACACACCCCATCAACACAGCTACTTATCATACACTAATATTTTGCCTCTGTACTCACCAGCAACTCATTAATTCAGCTTCCCCCTCCTCCCCTTCCCCCTTAGCATGAAGTGTTTGGGGAGGGATGAGGAGGGAGGGGAGGACAGAAAGATGATGGAGAGGGGGGAATATGATGGAGGAGGAGGGGATGACAGACACGTGAAAGGGACGGTGGAGGCGTAATGAAGAAAGAAAATGCAAGAATGATGATGGAAATAGAAAAAAAAAGTAGAGAAAGGAGGTGGAGGAGAATGAAGGAGGGTACAAGAATGGAGAATAATGGAAGAGGAATGATGGAGAGGAAAAAAAAGGAGAAGGAGGAGGAGTAAAGGAAGACTGATATAGAGGAGGAGGATTGGAGAGAAGATGGAGGGAAAGGTTAATGATATGGGGAGGAGTGGAGTAGAAGGGGGGAAGAGGAGGAGGAGGACGGAAGGGGTGGTGATGGAGAGGACTAGGAGGGAGGAAGGAAGGGTAAGTGGGTGTCATATTACCTGCAGTGTTGAATCTTGCCTTGGATGTCCAGGCTTTGTTGACCTTCCTGCCACCACCACCCTTGCCACCCATCCAACACCCACCACCACCACCCACCCCACCACCACCACACCACTACCACTACCACCCACCACCACCACCACCACTTCCACCCACTACCACTACCACCCACCACCACCACCACCACTTCCACCCACCACCACCACTACCACCCACCACCATCACTACCACCCACTTCCACCACCACCATTACTACTACCACTACATTACATTACCATCACTACCTACATCATCCACTATACCCACTATCCCCCCACACACACACGTACTGAAAAAAGTTCTGTCATCTACTGAAAATAAAATAGAATAAATAAAGATAAAAAAATAGTCTTGAGTATTTTCATTTCTCTTTCTGAGGACGAGAGAGAGAGAGAGAGAAAGAGAGAGAGAGAGAGAGAGAGAGAGAGAGAGAGAGAGAGAGAGAGAGAGAGAGAGAGAGAGAGAGGAGAGAGAGAGAGAGAGAGAGAGAGAGGGGGAGAGAGAGAGAGAGAGAGAGAAGAGAGAGAGAGAGAGAGAGAGAGAGAGAGAGAGAGAGAGAGAGAGAGAGAGAGAGAGAGAGAGAGTGTGTGTGTGTGTGTATCCAATATAAAAAAAGACGAAGAGGAACAAAATCAACAACAACAGCAATAATAATAATAATAATAATAATAATGGCAATAACAACAAACAAACAAAATACCATATCGCTACCGGAAAAAAATTAGAAAAACAAACAACAAGCCCAAAAGACTGTGAAGACCCACTAACAGACATAAAATAGGAGCAAAACCCATAGAAGCACAGGAGGAAGAACAGGGACATACAGAAAAAACCCATAGTGTACAATAAAGGACTAAAAAAACGGATAAAGAAGTACATGAAGGGAAAGAGAATGAACAGCAGCAGCACCACCACCAGAAGGAAAGGAATAATACATAGGAATACATAGGAAGAACAGATACCAGGAGACCTATTGAGGAGCGGAGGGAGGACGAGGAGGCCCTGAAGAAGACTATAGGTGGCGTCAGGAGGATCGAGTGTCGGGGCGTGGGTGGTGTTCGGGGTTCCTCTCAAAACAAGGAACACCGCTAATGTATGAAAAGGCAAGAAAGGTGAGCTGCAAGAGTTAATAACCACAATGTTTTGAGTACCGCTGAGGGGGGGAGGGGGGGGGGGGGGGGGAGAGAGAGAGAGAGGAGAGAGGAGAGAGAGAGAGAGAGAGAGAGAGAGAGAGGGGAGAGAGAGAGAGAGAGAGAGAGGAGAGGAGAGAGAGAGAGAGAGAGAGGAGAGAGAGAGGAGGAGAGAGAGAGTGATTGTTTCGAGCAGGACTTCATGGCACTGAGAAACATAGGATAGCCAGATAAGCGAGATACAGGCAAGCAGGCAGGTAGGTAGGTAGGCAGGCAGGCGCAGGCAGGCAGGCAGGCAGGCAGGCAGACAGGCAGTTAGGCAGGCAGGAAAGCGAGACAGGCAGATAGATAGGCCGGTAGGTACTTGTTATGCAGGCCCTGGACGCGCACACCTGACCAGCTGTTATATTGGCGGCACTCTGCTGTTTGGAGACCACGATTTGTGCAGCACTGACCTGGTTTTGTAATGGGATCGCGCGCTATGAGGATTAGCATTATTATTGTTATTATCCTTACTTTTATTACTGTTATTACTGTTATTATTATTTATATTATTATTGTTATCATCATTATTGTTATTATTATCATCATTATTATTATTATCATCGTTATTATTATTATTATCGTTATTATTACTGTTATTGTTATTATTATCATTACTATTTATATTATTATTTGTATTAGACTACTATTATTATTATCATCCTTATCATCATTACTATTGCATGAGTTTTTATCACTATTATTATCATCATTGCTAAAGTTGGAGTACTAGTGGTAGTGTTTCTATTACTATTACTGCTATAGGAAGCTACTGTAGCAAAAATGATAAAAATAATAGCAAAAACAATTGCAAAAATACTGATAATAATATTAATGACAATAATCATAATAATAATGATAGCAGTTCTAGTAATAGCCACAAAAATAACAGCAATAATGATGTTAGTATTACAATAATAATGATAAAAAAATGATTATATTAGTAATAATGGTAATGATAATAATGATAATAATAATAATGATAATAATAATAATAACAATAATAATAATAACATCAATAGTAATAATAACAATAATGATAATAATAATAAAAATATAATGATAATGATAAAAATAATAACAATAACAATAATAGTGATAATAATAATACCAATGATGATAATATAAATAATTCAATAATGATAATAATAAAAACAGCAACAATAACAATAATGATTAAAATAATAATAATAATAATAATAATAATAATAATAATAATAATAATAATAATAATAATATAATAATAGATGATGACGAATAATATAAGTAAACAATAAGTGAACAATAACAATAATAATTAGAATAAAAAACAACAGCAACGATATGACAACACACTATCACACCATCACCACCTGAACTCCCTCAACACACAAACACACACACACCACTCATATAAAACAACAGCAACGATATGAAATCACTACACACACGCACCATCGAACCCTTCTCACCACAACACACACCACACAACACACACCCCCAAAAAAACACAGCAACGATAATGACAACACCACTATCACCACACCATCACCCTCTGAACCCTTCCCTCACCACACACACACACACACACACACACCACCTCAATATAAAACAACAGCAACGATAATGATAACACCACTATCACCACACCATCACCATCTGAACCCTTCCCTCACCACACACACACACACACACACCACCTCAATATCGAAGACCTGACCAAGCACCACTATACCATCACAACAACCATCACCACCAGAACAAGTGATGCATGAATACTAAAGTGATGACGGTATTAATCAGTCAACCTTCGAAAAATAGGTAATTGGCTGGTTAGAATTATACAGTCCCCCTAGACATTGTGCGGAGGTCTGAAGCAAAATCAACAACAACAATAACAATAACAACAACAACAAACAAAGAACAACAAGAGCTACAACAACAATAGGAGGAAACAAATTGTGTGTTTGTTTATACCTTAACTAAGAAAACGATGAGGAAAACAGAGAGAGAGAGAGAGAGAGAGAGAGAGAGAGGAGAGAGAGAGAGAGAGAGAGAAGAGAGAGAGAGAGAGAGAGAGAGAGAGAGAGAGAGAGAGAGAGAGAGAGATGGACGCGACCTTTCCAGCCCAATACAGAGGCACAGATCAAAGGGTGAGAGAGGCGATAACACAATAACAAAGACGGACGTCAGAGAGAGAGAGAGAGAGAGAGAGAGAGAGTGGAGAGAGAGGAGAGAAGAGAGAGGAGAGAGAGAGAGAGAGAGAGAGAGAGAGAGAAGAGAGAGAGAGAGAGAGAGAGAGAGAGAGAGAGATCACTCCCTTTCACACCATCACTACCTTTCACACTTTTTTTATATCACATCCCCCTTTTTGCCTTTCTCTCCCAACCTGCTTATTTACCAGATACATAGAGAGAGAGAGAGAGAGAGAGAGAGAGAGAGAGAGAGAGAGAGAGAGAGAGAGAGAGAGAGAGAGAGAGAGAGAGAGAGAGAGAGAGAGAGAGGAGAGAGAGAGAGAGAGAGAGAGGAGAGAGAGAGAGAG
>JACEEZ010022849.1:62638-75138 GCA_016584305.1 Chionoecetes opilio
TTGCGGATCCGGATGCGAGTATTTATTTTCAATATTTGCGGATGCGGATATTTATTTTCAATATTTGCGGATGCAGATGCGGACATTTATTTTCAATTTTTGCGGATGCGGACATTTATTTATGTTCAATATTTGCGGATGCGGACATTTATGTTCAAATTTTGCGGATGCGGACATTTATTTTCAATTTTTGCGGATGCGGACATTTATGTTCAATTTTTGCGGATGCGGACATTTATGTTCAATTTTTGCGGATGCGGACATTTATGTTCAATTTTTGCGGATGCGGACATTTATGTTCAATATTTGCGGATGCGGACATTTATGTTCAATTTTTGCGGATGCGGACATTTATGTTCAATTTTTGCGGATGCGGACATTTATGTTCAATTTTTGCAGATGCGGACATTTATGTTCAATTTTTGCGGATGCGGACATTTATGTTCAATTTTTGCGGATGCGGACATTTATGTTCAATTTTTGCGGATGCGGACATTTATGTTCAATTTTTGCGGATGCGGACATCTATGTAAATTTTTGCGGATGCGGACTTTATTTCATGTTGCAATTTGTCTTTGCAGATGCGGACATTTATGTTCAATATTTGCGGATGCGGACATTTATTTTCAATTTTTGCGGATGCAGATGCGGACATTTTGACTGACTCGTCTGCACAAACAAATCCCTAGCTGATTTGTTTAACTAGTTGCACATTATTTCCATTTGTTTTTCTCTCTCTCTCTCTTATCTGCACAAATCCCAGAATATTTCCTTTTTAACCATTTGCACATTATTTCGTCTCTCTCTCTCTCTCTCTCTCTCTCTCTCTCTCTCTCTCTCTCTCTCTCTCTCTCTCTCTCTCTCTCTCTCTCTCTCTCTCTCTCTCTCTCTCTCTCTCTCTCTCTCGTTCTCTCACATGTAGTGTCCAGTTAATAAAATAACCGTATAACATCCGCATCTATGGCTGCGGAGGTGGATATAAAAAATAATGTGGATATCTGTGGATGCTGATGCGGAAGTAAAAAAATGTGTGGATATCCACGGATGCGGATTCGGATATCCGGTTCACCTCTAGTTTCTTCTGATACACAATTATTTTAGGAGCCCTTACACAAACCGTCATCACACATTCAATGTATATGCCTCCTCCAACTTTGCAGGAACACCATGCAATGCTCTGAACTAGCTTACATTTATTTGTTTATCTATCTATTCATTATTCAATTTATCATGACTAGCCTATGTAAGTTCAGGATGTTATGTATTATTTATGTCATCAGGCAAAACGGTTGTGGACTCTAAATATCGTCAAATATGATTGTAACATGTGGCTTCGCAACGTGAATGAATATTTAATGTACAAACATGTTGAAAAAACTATTTACAACTTCTAGATTTATAATTCAATTTCCTTTGCTTCAGATTCAATTACCAGTATTGTGTGTGTGTGTGTGTGTGTGTGTGTGTGTGTGTGTGTGTGTGTGTGTGTGGTGTGTGTGTGTGTGTGTGTGTGTGTGTGTGTGTGGTGTGGTTTGTGTGCGTGCGTGCGTGCGTGCGTGCGTGCGTGCGTGCGTGCGTGCGTGCGTGCGTGAGTGCGTCGTGCGTGCGTGCGTGCGTGCGTGCGTGCGTGCGTGCGTGCGTGCCCTGCGTTGCGTGCGTGCGTGCGTGGTGTGTGGTGTGTGTGTGTGTGTGTGTGTGTGTGTGTGTGTTGTGTGTGTGGTGTGTGCGGAGAGAGGTGCAAGAAGAGAGAGAGAAGAGAGAGAGAGAGAGAGATGCGTGAGCACATGACGTTAGGTGAGAGATTGAGCGATGCACAGAGAGAGAGTAGAGGAGAGAGATATTGCTTCCTTCACCACTATACGTTAGGTGAGAGATATTGCTTTCACACTATACGTTAGGTGAGAGATTGCTTTCACACTATACGTTAGGTGAGAGATTGCTTTCACACTATACGTTAGGTGAGAGATTGCTTTCACACTATACGTTAGGTGAGAGATTGCTTTCACACTATACGTTAGGTGAGAGATTGCTTTCACACTATACGTTAGGTGAGAGATTGCTTTCACACTATACGTTAGGTGAGAGATTGCTTTCACACTATACGTTAGGTGAGAAATGACACTAAGAGGAGAGACCCACTAACGAAGGTGCTAAATTACGTTAGGGGAAAGACGAAGGACCGACCACTATTTCGTGGTGCCACAAAAAATTGCAAAGGGATGGTAAGGCACACTACACACACGCCACTTTTTCGTGACAACTGGAGGCAGTTCTATCATGAATGTCGATGTTAGGGCATTGGATAGGTAGAGGTTATATGTACTTGTATAAGTATTCATATATTAGCAGGCATCTACCAGGAAACCTGATGCAGGGAGCAGGAAGGCGTGCTGAGACATCATGAAAAAAGACGACGCAAGACATCCTTGAGTCTGCTGCCACATGCGGACGTCGGAGGAAGCCAGCAGCCGGGTGTGTGTGTGTGTGTGTGTTTGTTACCAAAACATCCAGATGATGACGTTAGAGGAAACCAGGACCGGGACGTGTAAGCGTCACACCGTGGACAACACAGCTGTTCAACAAAGGACACACCTCCCTTTATAAAGTCGCCGATGGCCGGGAGGAAGGAGAAGCTAGAACAGAGACGAGAGGAGAGGTTACAGAAGCACTCTGTGCTTCACCACACCTGTGTGTGTGTGTGTGTGTGTGTGTGTGTCTGTGTGTGTGTGTGTGTGTGTGTGTGTGTGTGTGTGTGTGTGTGTGTGTGTGTGTGTCTGTGTGTGTGTGTGTGTGTGTGTGTGTATTCATCTAGTTGTATTCATCTAGTTGTATTTTACAGGGCCTGAGCAACGCTCGTATGGCCAAGTCTCCATATCAACATTTATTTTATTATTCATCCTTAGTGCTTAGTCTTGGTCGAAGCCACCACCCCGGGAGGCGGGTCACAAACCCCCGGCTAACACCCGGTACCCATTCACTGCTGAGTGGACAGGGGCTCGGGTTTTAAGAAGACCGCCCGTCTGTCTTCGCTCCGCCCGGGGATCGAACCCGGGACTTCTCGGTTGTGAGCCGAGCGTGCTAACCCTTACACTACAGTTTCCCTGGGATTTCCCCCCGGTGTGTGTGTGTGTGTGTGTGTGTGTGTGTGTGTGTGTGTGTGTGTGTGTGTGTGTGTGTGTGTGTGTGTGTGTGTGTGTGTGACGTTAATAATTGTTCTCGCCTGTCGATAAGACATTAGTTTCATTGGCCGTTTATAAGAACCTGTGACTAGTTTGTTCAACATCTCAGTGTGTTGTCACTTTTATTGTTCTGGCCCGTCGATAAGACATTAGTTCCCTTGGCCGTGTGAACTAGTGAACAACTTGTTCAACCTCTCAGTGTGTCATTTTTTTGTTCTGGCCTATCTATAAGAAGTTAGTATCATTGGCCGTTTATGTGAACCCGTGACTAGTTATTTCAACCTCACACTGTAAATATATATATAAAATATATATATTATATATATATATATAATTATATTATATATATAAAATTTTATATATATAATATATATATATATATATATATATATATAATATATTATATATATATATTTTATAATATTATATATATATAACAGAGCTGGGCAGTATTTTTAATAGATTTGTATTTAAATACATTTCTGTATTTATAACTGTATTTGTAAATACATTAGTTTTCATGTATTTAAATACAGTATTTAAATACTTTAATGAGTATTTAAATACATTGTATTTAAATATTCATAATAAAAAAAATGTAAATATTTTTTATCAGTTAATTTGGCCATAAACCCGCCCCACTATCTGGCAGCCCCGATGTTACAGTGAACCAGTGTTTCCACTTGCAAGGAAATTTTGGCCTGAGAAGAAAATTTCTAAGGTAACGCAAAATCTAAGGAAATCCTAAGGAAATCCATTTTTTTCGGACATGTTAAAATTTGTGTGTATTTAAACTGTATTTACAAATGTATTTAAACACAATTAAAGTATTTAGTATTTAGTATTTAAATACATTCGTAAAATGTATTTAGTATTTGGTATTTAGATACATTTCTCGCATGTATTTAGTATTTAGTATTTTAATACATTCAGTGCCCTGTATTTAGTGTCCAGCTCTGTATATGTATATGTATATATATGATATATATATATATATATATATATATATATATATATATATATATATATATATATATATATATATATATATCATATAATTGTATATTGTCTTACTCGTTCCTGGCACATACATACGTATACTTTGCTTAAATCTGCAAACCTTATTTATTTACTTTAACAGCTCGACCACTTTTATTAACTACCATCTGAAGTGTCGTTTGGGTAGGGAAGAAAATTACACCTACCTGTAAGATAGACTTCATCGCCAATCAACCCCCTACAGTGTGTCACCGACACCTGTAAGTTCCTTGGGTTGAACCCTGTTACCTTCTAAAAAGAATCTAGAAACGGGTAACATCGATGCTTGAGTCATCGCTGAACTTCTCAAAAATAAAGAAATTATATAATCAATCATTCAATCATTAGGGGCATACGCCGGGGGGCGCGTCGCCTCGCCCAAAGTAACTAAGAACTATTGGTACTGTAAGAACTGTCTATTGGTACTCTGGCCTCGCCCACCCTACGACGCCACTCCCGGGGGTCACCTCGCGCGAGTCCCCTTGCTGGCTCCCTTCCCATACCAAACAACTCTCGACAGGAAGCATCAACTGGCCCCAGCCACGAGCCTTGTGGGCGCCCCCTTGACCTCCTCCACGCCGGATTATCTCTTACAGATACAGCCCGATGGGAAGGATCGGTTTCAGGGTAGCGTGCCACATGCCCATATAGCCGAAGTTGGCGCTGACGGACTATGCAGGTAATTGGCCTCGATTTAGTCTCACGGTGCAATCGCTCGCTGATTTGACACATAATCATCCCAGCGATACCCCATGATTCTGCGAAGACACTTATTACCAAAGGCATCGATTCGTCTCTTCAAGTCGCTATTTAGTGTCCATGTCTCACAACCATAGAGTAAGACAGGGATCACAAGCGACTTGAAGATCCGGATCTTTGTCCTCCTGCACAGGTACCGACAAATACTCCTGCTGAGCGAGGAGTCCATAATGATAGAATGAATGATAATAATAAAACTAGAATGAAATAGATGCAAAAAGGTACTAGTTTCACCTAATAATAGGTTATAGATTTACCAAGGGTTAACTTTACAACCTATGTAAAAACTTAAACGTGTATCCAGAGAGGTTTACAAATTATTTATATTTCAGAATGACCAATGCATTTTTTATTGGCTGGCAAACTGCAATGGGACCTGCAATTACACATCTGAACACAAATATGAAGAAAAGTGCACAAACAGAAGAGACTTAAATCTGACTGCAGTTATCTTAGGGTCTTAATTATTGATACAAGATAAAAACACGTTGCGCAAGAATCTAAAAAAAAAAATTGGGTAAATTAAGCACATAGCTTAAGACTTTTTCTTTTTTACTTTTTTGCATTTGAAAGGATGTTACGTGGAAATAAATTGCATAATACAACCAATATTTCTGAAAATGGCATAACATTTGCTATTCCGAAAATAATGAAACAAAGCAAATGGGTATCTATAATAATATAAGCGAAAGTGTGTCTGTCTGTCTGTCTGTCTGTGTGTGTGTGTGTGTGTGTGTGTGTGTGTGGTGTAGGTTCCGCCCCCCGTGGCCCAATCCCATCATATGGCACATTTTTGGAACCAGGTCGACCAGGGGAAGGTTTTAAGCCCACGTATGAGATGATCCGATACCTTTTTTTTTTTTTTTTAGCAGCCTATTAGCGAGAATTGTGAAAAAAAAGTGGGTTGCGAGAATTGAGGAAACCTTGATGTAGGGTGATGGGTAATGGGTGAGTGAATGGGTGGGGTGATGGGTAATGGGTGTGGGGTGATGGGTGAGTGAATGGGTGGGGGGTGATGGGTGAGGGAATAGGTGGGGGGTGATGGGTAATGGGTGAGTGAATGGGTGTGTGGTGATGGGTAATGGGTGAGTGAATGGGTGGGGGGTGATGGGTAATGGGTGAGTGAATGGGTGGGGGGTGATGGGTAATGGGTGAGTGAATGGGTGGGGGGAATACATACATTTCTACATCCATGATTTCAGGAAAGTTAGAAGGGGCTATCTGGAGAGTCCGTGTTTGGTGGGCCGAAGGCCCACCAATAGCCCTCCGCAGGAGCTAGCCAAAAAGTCCGCCCGGATTATTGTATTAGGAAGATGGACAGAATATATGGAGATAAGAGTAAGTAGTAACAGTGACTTCACACGGGGCAATCTTCAGTGTCATGCAGCAAGCGCGAGCAGGCTATTCCCGCCAGGTCCAGCCTCCCGGTATATTCCCAAGGACGTCCACTCGGCCAGATGAGGTTATGAGAATTATGTATTATAATGATAAGAAAGAATATTCAACTCGGAAAGGTCGCAATGTTGTCGAATGTTATTGGGACTCACATTGCGCAACGTGATGTACAACTTGTTGCTGAAACTCGATTTTCGTGTTGAGTGTTGCTAAAGTGTGTTGCTCCGGGCAATCTATAGCGCAGGGCATTTCTGCAACTCGTTGTGCATCAGTAGCCATCGAGCTGTCGTGCCTGCCGTTTTAGTCCAGTCAAAATACGGTTTGACCCTGAACAAATTCCAAGAAAGCGTTTTATTGTTTTTTTTGGTAGTATTACATGTAGGGAAAAACATACTAAAAGTTTACCAAAAATATGGTTACCACAAAGGGTCCAAATGTGACGTCAAAGAATATGGCCGCCAAAGCTATAAAATGTTAAGGGGATCGACTCCCCAAATTTTTTTTTTTTCTTTATTATTAAACCTACATCTTTGAAACTTGGTACATATATAAAACAAGTAAAAAAAATAGGGGTCGTCTTTTGGGAAAATTTTGATTTGACGCATAGAAAATGAGTTAGCGAAAGAAAACGTGATTTTAGGGGGGTCCCCCCAAAGACTACTCCTCTGTCAATATCAGTCGGAGAGAGTCGGTAGAGGTGTCATTCGAAAGAGGAATAAAGCCGCTAGGACGTCAAGGGCGATTTTTTTTTATTTTCTAATTAGATAAAAAATTATAGCCCCTCAAAAATAAAAAATAAATAAAAAATGAAAATTTTCATTTTTTTTCATTTTTTTTACTTTGAGGGACTATTTGAGGGACTATACACCTATACATTATATGTGGGGAACAACATACTAAAAGTTTACCAAAAATTGATCACCACAAAGGTCCTAACTATGACGTCATAAGACGATGACAGCCATCGCACTAAAAATAACCACTATTTCCTTATTTCAAAGCTGTAGCTGTAGGTTACAGAAGAGTTTACATTTTTTATACTATATATGTTGATATAACAATTTTTATACAAAGTTTTATACTAACTACACGGACAGGCGAGGTCATGACGTCATCAATGACGTCATGACATACATGTACATTTCTAAAAATTATAGAATACACAGTGCATTTTAAGACCTACTTCATCACTGAATAACCGTGTCAGTTTAATAGTCTCTATTTTCATCATCAGACACTGCTTCCTCACTCATATTGTCACAATGCCCTTCTTGACATGGTCCGCATACCCGTGAACAGATAAGTCCGTGTGTTTTGCAAGTGCACCGAAGTGTACTACAACCACGAGAACAATTGCAGTGAATTATTTTCAGAAGTTTTTCTGGCGCAGGTGAAGTATCCATCATCACTGGAACTAGACTGTTGTTCTGCAATTCCCATCCCCATTCAGTAGTGTCCATGGCCTCACCATTGTCCATCCAAAGCATCACTTGGAGGTAACTCCGAAGGGCATGATACATTCGTTGCAGAGGAGAGTCGGTGGCAGTCGTTCAGGTGTAATAAAGCTTTTGGCTGAACCAACTTTTCGGCAGAGACTAGAATACCTCATTGCAGACAGATTGTCTCCAGGTTTGCCCCCGAACAATGCCACCATCGCTTTACACCCAGCGTCTTCAATCTCAGCTATGTTTTTCTTAGGTGTGGTAAACATCTTAGCACAGCTATTGAAGACAGAGTCTCCCTTCAAAACCTTGTGTAGAGCGAGTTTTTTTTTCCGATTCCAAAAAACCGCGGAAGTGGTATCGCATCCCGTGAATGCATGCAGGAACAGAAGACTGCTGCAGACATCGTTTCCAAGCAACTTCTTCATAACCTTAATGTCGTATACTGTTGCAGGACTCCCTTTATCCGAGTAGAAATAAAGCTTGTTGCCATCGCTGGTTGACGCGTGATGAAGTATAACAACACCAATAGATCTGTATCTTCGCCAATGAGACTAGTCCTTTTGTTGGATGACATTGACACTGCTGCCTTAACAATCTCCACATCTGCATCCCCCTCTGATTGTATTACGTTGCAACCTCTGTCCTTCATGCGTTGTGAAATCAGATTGATAAGAGACTGTTTGTTCTCCACATTAGAAAGGAAATCCTCCTTTTTCCCGACAAATTTCGTTCCTTCCGCAATGTTCACTTTGTTACTTGTTCGATTTTTGCGCCGTCTCTGATGGGTAATGTCCTTAGTGTTTGGTCCTCCAATGTAACCATCAAATCTATCGTAGCCTTACCATAGTGCTTTACTGTGAAAGATGCATAGTCGTCAGCGCTTACTGAAGTGCTAAAAGTGCTTACTTAAATTTGTAGCCCAAGTCTTTCCGCATCCAATGATACCCATATCATCGCCCTACGTCAAAAACTCAAGGAGGAGTAGGGTTTGGAAACCCCCCCCCTAAAATCACGTTTTCTATCCGTAATTAGTTTTCTATGAGGAAAATCAATTATTTTTCAGGAACAAAAGGTTCTTAGAATTAAATTTTACGTATATATACCAACTTTCACGTTTGTAGGTTCAATAACAAAAAAAATTGCCCGATAGGGGAAACGATCCCCTTAACATTTTATAGCTTTGGCGGCCATATTCTTTGACGTCACATTTGGACCCTTTGTGGTAACCATATTTTGGTAAACTTTTAGTATGTTTTTCCCTACATGTAATACTACCAAAAAAAACAATAAAACGCTTTCTTGGAATTTGTTCACGGTAAAGGGTTTTTTTTTCGTATTTTGACTGGACTATTTCTTTCTTACTATTATTAGGCTTATTAATATTATTTACGAGGATTTTTCTTACTATTGAAGGATTATGATTATTATTGCAAGGATCTTTCTTTGTACTTATATTATCATTATCTGGCTCTCTGGTAAAAGTCAGCCACTGATGCGCAACAGGCCAGGGTGTAGTGTCCTCTTTCCCCACGAGCTCTAGAAGTGTGATTTAAGCCTTACGTGACCACATCTTGTATGTTTACTGGCAAAATATTTTGACATGCGCCTCCTGCCCAAGCTCCCGATGTTTGATGTTGTAAACATTGTCACCGTGCGGCTGACATGTTGGTCTTGCCATCCCGGGTGGCAGTCTTGCCGCGTTGACCCAAAATATGCTGGCGGCAAAATCAGTAATAAAGACAGTAATAAAGATAGCCGCAAATTAACACATGTGAAGTCATCTTAAATCTTGAGCAGCGACGCATATTCCCGTTCTCTGGAGTAACATGTGATATGGGGTCCTATATATTATAATGGGGATGTCTCTAGCCCAGTGGTTCCCAACCTATGTGCCGCAAATTTCGAAAATTAAAGAAATAAAAAACAAAAACTGTATCATAGACTTTCTCTCTCTCATCTCTGGTATCGACGATATCGATACTTTAGTATCCATACGCCCACCAGGCTGGAGACAATCGTGTCATCAACTAAAAAAATGAAAGGATTCCAGAGAAAGCTGGCGCATGGACGTCTGCTGTTCATAAAGACAATCTGTCAAACTTCCCTTTTCTCCTTCATCAAGCAGGAGATAATTATCTCCGAGCTCTCAAATATTTCATTTTAAATCACTTGCTACGGCTGAGGGAAGTAGTTGATAGGTAGGCTACTTTCCTCCTCTTGCTACATAGAATCTCGAATGGATTGTATCACCTTTCGTTTGGACCCTACCCATAACTACGTCACGGTTTGTTTACATCGGTGCATTGTGGGGATAAGTCGGGGTCGCCGCGGGTGGACCTACGGAGGGAAAACTACGACGATGGAAGAATTTAGAGTTATTTTACTTGAAATTGATATTCCAGGTGCTATATTACTGTGTTCTGTTCTCGCTGACAACACATAGAGAAGACCTGAGGTAATGGCTGATATGCAGAGGCTTCTAAAATAGGAAAACAGAGCCAAAACAGAGCCTCGTCAAGAGGTAAGCAAGTGGTAGGTAGTACGTATTGTACGTCCCTACCACTTGCTTACCTCTAAATGAGACTGCTGTGACTGTTTTCTTGGTTTAGAAGCCTCTGCACATCAGCCATCACCTCAGGTCTTCTGTAGTGTTGTCAGCGAGAACAGCACGGAAATATAGCACCTGGAATATCAATTTTGCCCAAAACAACTCGAATTTTTTTCATCGTCTGAGTCTTCTCTTTGTCGGTTGTCGGTTAGAGCAAGCCCATTCATGGTTATGATAGTATTAAAATACCTTATTAATTGAGTTCCTTTTGTTGTCTTTCCTCATAATAAGTAGTAGTATACATCATGGTTTAAGCCAATGCAATACGAGAAAATTGAAATTAATATTAGTTTCACAGTTTTCTAACCATTAGTCATACAAGTTTGAATAGGTATAGACCTATATAGGATAAATTTCTAGTGTTTGGGTCTACAAGTTTGGGGACCTGTGGGAATGCGGGGTTTTTTCGGGTGGGGAACAAATTATAATGCGTCGGAAACACGTAATTAATTGGCAGCTCGCTTCGCTCGCTGCCGCTTACCATAAGACCCGTGGAACCAAGTTTAAGCCAAAAAGTGAATAACTACTCCTAAATATTGTCGGATTGAGCTGAAATTTGACATGCAAGTAGTGCTGTCAAAATCAATGGGGGTCGTCGCAAGAAACTTTTTGCGTAAAACAAGCCCTTAATGAGTAATTAGCGTAAACTACTCCTAATTATTGTAGGATTGAGCTGAAATTCGACATGCAAGTAGTGCTGTCAAAATCAATGGGGGTCTGTGAAACAATTGTTTTGCGTAGAACAAGCCCTTAATGAGTAATTCACGTAATGAGTTAATTGGCTGGAACGTGGCTCGCTGTCACGTTCCAGCCGCAAGAACTGAGCCAAAAGCAAAGGGGCCAGAGGCTGGACGCCTATACTTGATTGAATAAGACCCGGAAGAAACGTGTCGCTTACCATAAGACCCGTGGAACCAAGTTTCCGCCAAAAAGTGTATCAAGTATAGACGTCCAGCCTCTGGCCCCTTTGCTTTTGGCTCAGTTCTTGCGGCAATTAATTCATTACGTGAATTATTCATTAAGGGCTTGTTTTACGCAAAAAGTTTGTTTCACAGACCCCCATTGATTTTGACAGCACTACTTCGATGTCGAATTTCAGCTCAATCCGACAATAATTAGGAGTAGTTTACGCTAATTACTCATTAAGGGCTTGTTTTACGCAAACAAATTCTTCCGACGACCCCCATTGATTTTGACAGCACTACTTGCATGTCAAATTTCAGCTCAATCCGACAATATTTAGGAGTAGTTATACAGTTTTTGGCGGAAACTTGGTTCCACGGGTCTTATGGTAAGCGGCAGAGAGCGAAGGTCGCTGCCAATAACTACTCCTAAATATTGTCTGATTGAGCTGAAATTTGACATGCAAGTAGTGCTGTCAAAATCAATAGTGGTCGTCGGAAGAAACATTTTGCGTAAAACAAGCCCTTAATGAGTAATTAGCGTAAACTACTCCTAAATATTGTCGGATTGAACTGAAATTTGACATACAAGTAGTGCTGTCAAAATCAATGGGGGTCTGTGAAACATACCTTTTGCGTAGAACAAGCCCTTAATGAGTAATTAGCGTAATGAGTTAATTGGCTGGAACATGGCTCGCTGCCACGTTCCAGCCGCAAGAACTGAGCAAAGCAAAGGGGCCAGAGGCTGGACGCCTATACTTAATATGCCCAGCCTCTGGCCCCTTTGCTTTTGGCTCAGTTCTTGCGGCTGGAACGTGGCAGCGAGCCACGTTCCAGCCAATTAACTCATTACGCTAATTACTCATTAAGGGCTTGTTCTACGCAAAAAGTTTGTTGCACAGACCCCCATTGATTTTGACAGCACTACTTGCATGTCAAATTTCAGTTCAATCCTACAATAATTAGGAGTAGTTTACGCTAATTACTCATTAAGGGCTTGTTTTACGCAAAAAGTTTCTTGCGACGACCCCCATTGATTTTAACAGCACTACTTGCATGTCAAATTTCAGCTCAATCCGACAATATTTAGGAGTAGTTATTCACTTTTTGGCTTAAACTTGGTTCCACGGGTCTTATGGTAAGAAGCAGCTCGCTTCGATCGCTGCCAACTATA
>JACEEZ010022849.1:80138-113718 GCA_016584305.1 Chionoecetes opilio
TAAAATGTTCTATATCTCCGAAACTATTGATTTGCGACGGAAAGCTCAAGGAGAAAATGTCTTTTAGAATACAATAAGGTAAAAAAAAACCATGCTCCCAATTGTGTAGGGAAGTTTGGTCCTATCGTAAAAATTTACCCAATATACTTTAAAGTAATTGTCCAGACCCATTTCTTTTTTGCATAAATATGTTGAATGTTCATTCAAAACACCTAATCCACAAAAATTATTAATTTCCATGCCTTATTTCCGTAAAAACACGACTTTTGTAAAAAGCGCGGGAAAAAAAGTTTCATCCCTCCAACAGGCCCACGAATATTATTGTGACGTCACACGAGGAGTTCACCGAGAGAGAGAGAGAGAGAGGGGGGGGGGATGCTGGAGTCCTTCAAGAATCTGCTATTATTCACTCTACTTCATCCCCAACACCTACCCACATCCCACAACACCCACCCCTGTTCCCACCCACATCCCCTCTTCCAAAACCCATCCCCTTCCACGAACCACATCCCCTAACAACCTAACATCCACCCCCGTTCTCACCCACATCTCCATTTTCAACACCCATCCCCCTCCCCCATCTCCAACATCCATCCCCTTCCCCCACCACCAACATCCACCCACTTCCCCCACCACCAACACCCACCCACTTCCCCCACCACCAACACCCACCCCCTTCCCCCACCACCAACACCCACCCCCTTCCCCCACCACCAACACCCACCCCCTTACCCCACCACCTTCCCCCACCACCAACACCCACCCACTTCCCCCACCACCAACACCCACCCCCTTCCCCCACCACCAACACCCACCCCCTTCCCCCACCACCAACACACACCCCTTTTCCCCCACCACCAACATCCACCCCCTTCCCCCACCACTAACACCCACCCCCTTCCCCCACCACTAACACCCACCCCCTTCCCCCACCACCAACACCCACCCCCTTCCCCCACCACCAACACCCACCCCCTTCCCCCACCACCAACACCCACCCCCTTCCCCCACCACCAACACCCACCCCCTTCCCCCACCACCAACACCCACCCCCTTCCCCCACCACCAACATCCACCCACTTCCCCCACCACCAACACCCACCTCCTTCCCCCACCACCAACACCCACCCCCTTCCCCCACCACCAACACCCACCCACTTCCTCCACCACCAACATCCACCCACTTCCCCCACCACCAACACCCACCCACTTCCCCCACCACCAACACCCACCCCCTTCTCCCACCACCAACACCCACCACCTTCCCCCACCACCAACACCCACCTCCTTCCCCCACCACCAACACCCACCTCCTTCCCCCACCACCAACACCCACCTCCTTCCCCCACCACCAACACCCACCTCCTTCCCCCACCACCAACACCCACCTCCTTCCCCCACCACCAACACCCACCCCCTTCCCCCACCACTAACACCCACCCACTTCCTCCACCACCAACATCCACCCACTTCCCCACCACTACACCCACCCCCTTCCCCCACCACCAACATCCACCCACTTCCTCCACCACCAACACCCACCCCCTTCTCCCACCACTAACACCCACCCCCTTCCCCCACCACCAACACCCACCCCCTTCCCCCACCACCAACACCCACCCCCTTCTCCCACCACTAACACCCACCCCCTTCCCCCAGTGCATTTTTTTAACATGCTAACTGGGCGACCAAAATGTCTCCCAGTGATGAAAAACTGTCGCCCAGTAAGAACAATTTTAAGCTACTGGGTGACAAGATATTTGTTCATAAAATCCTTCCTGGATACAATGGTTCATCTTATCTGTGTGTGTTAGATCCAGAAGTGCATTCTTATTACTGCATATGATCTTTATTTATACACAACATACAAAAGGGTTAAGTTGATGTATCCATAAAACTTTATTTTAACAGTTAGGCCTTGACCTTTCTGAATATCCAAAGAATGTCGCCCAGTAAAATTTGCTTAAAAAATGCACTGCCTTCCCCCACCACTAACAACTATCCCCTTCCCCCACCACCAACACCCACCTACTTCCCCCACCATTAACACCCTCCCCCTTCCCCAACCACCAACACCCACCCACTTTCTCCACCACCAACATCCACCCACTTCCCCCACCACCAACACCCACCTACTTCCCTCACCACCAACACCCACCCACTTCCTCCACCACTAATACCCTCCCCCTTCCCCAACCACCAACACCCACCCCCGTTTCCCTACCTTCACCGAAATGCACCAACGTCGTCCGACGCACCAACATTTTGTACACATTTCTCGCCTATTGGTCTGATACGTGTGCAAACTTCTCTGGAGAGGCACAGCTTTCTTGCTGCACCCATCAAGGATGCATGTGTATATCATATCGCAATTTTTTTTTATCAGAAACACCCAAAATTCTTCAAGTACTATGTTTATTGCCTAGGTTTGTGTATTTCTATGAGCGCGGGAGGGAGGAAGCTCCTGGGCTGACGTCACCGAACCATGGTGCCGTCGTCTGCCAGTTGCCAGTAGCGTTTTCGAAGCTCGGGGAATTTACAGATTTTTATTGCGTATTATTCGAAAACGGCTGACTGGATGCAAAAAGTGACAACATATTGTTGATACACTCGATAATGGCTATATTCTAACTACATCAAATCAGGAATGATGAAATGGTCTGGACGATTACTTTAATGGATAGTGTCGGCGTTGGCCTGCCAGCTGGCTCGTCACTGTCACCACCACTGTCACATGTGCACCACAGTTGTAAAATGTAAACACTGTCCAGCTTGAACATGAACTTGAGTTGGGACTCACCCAACCAACGAAACTTGTCGGTGAAGCCTTTGGTCCGGTGTCGTGTGATCAACAGTCTGTTTATGAGGTGCAGTCCGTCTTTGTTTACTAACAAAAGAAAATGCGAACTGCGCATGCGCGGAGGCGAATATTTTTTTTGTAAATTGATGTAAAGAGCCTTATTTCATCCCTATATTTGGCTAATCTTTCCTGTAAATCTCCAGCCATGTTGCCGGAGGACGCCTGCGAATGCTTATGCTGATAACAAGTCTTTGTTAAGGCCGGTTCCCATCAGCCCGCTTGTACGGCCGTCTTACAACAACACCGCTCAACAATGACGTCACCATCATCACCGCTTGAGTGGTATTTGTGGTAACTGGGCACAGTTGGCAACTCCGCTCGAGCGGACACCGCCGAGCGGGAGAGATGACTTGAATTTAAAGCCCGGTTCCCACCTTCCCGCTTGTACGGCCGCCAAACAACAACAATGACGTCACCATCATCACCGCTTGAGTGGTATTTGTGGTAACTGGGCACAGTTGGCAACTCCGCTCGAGCGGACACCGCCGAGCGGGAGATGACTTGAATTTAACTTTGTACGGCGGCCGTACAGCGGTACGGCGGTGCGGTAGACTTTGTTGTGACGTCATTGTGACGTCATTGTTGTTGTACGGCGGCCGTACAAGCGGGAAGGTGGGAGCCGGGCTTAACTTTGTACGGCGGCCGTACAGCGGTACGGTGGTGCGGTAGACTTTGTTGTGACGTCATTGTGACGTCTTTGTTGTTGTACGGCGGCCGTACAAGCGGGATGATGGGAACCGGGCTTTAGTAAACTTTTCCCTCCCCTCCCCCCCCCCCTTTTGTTGATAAACAAAGACAGATATGTTGTCATAGGATGCCTGGGCATGGACTTTGTTGATCATGTCCATGTTAGTCATGTTAGGCCCTTTAAATCAATTTACAAAAACATATAAGCCTCCAAGCATGCGCAGTTCGCTTTTCTTTTGTTAGTAAACAAACACTCTCCAGATAGCCCCTTCTAAAGCCCCGTCCGCACTACCACTCACCACCGTCGGCGCTTCCCGTCGAACAGTGTTCGTCACTCAAAAGTGGCAGTGTGGACACGATGCCGACGAGCAAAATGTAACCGTCGGCGCTGCCCGCCAGGGCATGTAGTTCGTTACGGTACGGTACGAAATTACGGTACGGTACGGTAATTTAAGGGCTAAAAGTACGATTCGATATTACGGTTCGATATATTTCTTCAAGTTCGGTACGGTACGAAAGTTCGATTTTTATTTCCGTACTTATATCGAACCATTTTCGTACCCAGCAGTATGGATTAACACCACCGTGTGACCTCATTACCAGGGATGAAAATTCCATCCAGCGCCTGGGTGTTGACTTGGGGTCCTGGGACTCCTGGGGATAATGATTAATAGTGCAACAGGCCATGTGTCTAGTTCCTATCTACCTTAATATATATATATATATATATATATATATATATATATATATATATATATATATATATATATATATATATATATATATTATAATTAATATTATTATATCGTTGAAGGTCAACATTCACTCACCACCTCACTCGCCTTCACTCACCATGACCCATGAATGAGGTTGAAGTGAGTGATTTATATATATATATATATATATATTATATAATATAATATATATATATATATATATATATATATATATACTATATATATATAATATATATATAATATATATATATATATAATCACCTCACTTCAACCTCGTTCATGGTCACTGGTGAAGGAAGAGTGAGTGAGTGAGTGAGGGCGTGAGTGGGTGGGTGAGTGAAGGCGTGGGTGGATTCGTGAATAAGTGAGGGAGTAAGGGGTGTGGGTGGGTGAAGGAGTAAGTGAGGGAGTAAGTGGGTTGGAGGGGTGTTGAAGAAATGAGTGCGGGTGTGGATGGGTTAGTGAGTATGAGAGTGAAGGCGTGTGTGGATGGGCGGGTAGGTGAATGGTTGAGTGAGGGCGTGGCGTGGGTGGATGAGCGGATAGGGGAATGAGATTGAACGAGATTTGACCCCATTGATTAACACCAGCGTGTGACTTCATTAGCTAGGTAGAATTTCTGCCCAGCTGCCTGGGTTTGGACGTGGCATGGGGATTATCCCTCAGTCTCCTCAGGTCAAGGAGATAAGTAACATGACATGGGGCGTCGGCCGCATTACTCACATACCCACCTGCATAATGCAGGTAATACAAAATGCAATCTTGTTTCCACAACATTGTGGAAATATATTTTCTACAATGGATAATTATAATGAATGATTTGTCAATTTTGTCAATTATTGATTTTGTTTATGAAAGTCAAATGTTTTTGGGTACGAAAAATAGTTCGAAATTACGGTACGGAAATTAATCGTACTAGTACGGTACGATACAAAAATTCAGGTACGGAACGGAATTACGGTACTGTATTTATCTGAGGTACGAATTACGAAAAATATTACCGTACCGTACCGTACTACATGCCCTGCTGCCCGCCAACATTCAGCAAGTTTAATATTGGGCGGGCATGCCCGTCACTCACGGGTCAGCCCCGAACATATGCTTCAAGTTATCGGCAGTTTTCACCATCTAGATATTTTTGTATTGCTATGTACCGTATACCATCAGAACCAAGAAAGTCAGCTGATTACGAATGTGTGATAAAAAATAAATGGGAGAAATAGTTGAGAAATTGCAGCGAGTTGAAGACAAAAAAGTGAGAAAAATGTGTGGACACAACACTGGCATCGGCGCTTGCCGACGGCAAGCGCCGACGGTGGTGAGTGGTAGTGTGGATGGGGCTTAACTTTCCTGAAATCATGGATATAGAAATGTATGTATTAACGCCAACCCATTCACATCATAGCCCCTTCTAACTTTCCTGAAAGCAAAGCCGCCCTTTAACTTAGAACTTAGGACACTCACACAGAAATTCGGCTCACCAAGCATTAGGCTATGAACACAGTTAAACATTTTAAGCACATACTCACGATATATAATCCCTTTTCGAATACTGGATCTAAGCATATTCTTAAACCAAACTGCAGTATAATAGTTTAACGATTGCATGATTGGAAGGTGTAATAAAATAAGGGAACGTGATGCATATCACGAAGACATAAATTCATAATTATATAAGGTAAAAAATAGTTATTCTTTACAAATTAAATGAAAAGTGGTGCATATGATACTATTTGAAACAAAACCACATCGTCAATTGCCAAGTGAACAAATACAGTAGACGTAATTAATGTATGTATGTAATATAGATTAATTTACTTTAATCATTTGGCTACTGGAAGTGAAAATAGATTACTGACCAAATATGGCATGGAACGAAATAACGTTATTAACCGGTTACAGGGATTTCAAAATAGCGTTTTTGCTCCGGAACAGTAAATATGATAACGTTTTCGTTTCCGTTTTTGTTCCGAGCATAATTTCGTTCGTTTCGGTTTTCGTTTTCGTTCCCTTAAACCGTTTCCAAGCCCTGCATGGTACACAGCTAAAATATTCCTTCTTTAACTCCTGGATACATAAAAGAACCTACTTATTCAATAGTGAATTACTTCATATCACGTTTCTTTTCAAACCAAGTGTATATTGAATACTGTGTGCTCAAAGTAAAAAAGTAAAATGTAATAAGCTACTGATTTCCTATATCATATTACAACTAGTTATCATGCATAAAACTAACAAACTAGATGGCTAATATTATACTTCCATAAGCCATTCATGCAAGTGTCTAATTTAGCCAGGGTTGTTGATTTTTTTTATTTAAAAAAAAAAAAAAAAAAATCAGATTTATTTGATTTAAATCGATTTTTTTTTTTTTTTATTAATTTGATGTTCTACGTGAAATCTAACTACTACAGGATATTTTTTAGCATATTTATAACTAAAGAGAGATAGAATAAGTTAACTAAAAATGCATATAACATGAATATAACCTACAATGCATATAACAGTACACTCAAAACTAAGGCACCGCCTCGCTACAGAGACTGCAGCAAAACTTGTTTTCCTTTTGAAGTCCATGAATAAATACACTCCTCCTCATGATGATGATGATGCTTAAATTCTGTGTTGGGTCTAACCAATTAAATTAAAGTGGAATTTGTTTATTATATGCAGTTACAAAGTACTTTCTTTGAGCTAACTCTGGATAATAAACATTATGAGAAAGGAATTTGTACTATTATGGGTAATTTTATATTTATCTATACTTTTTCTTAATAATGCTAATTCCACTATACACTATATAGTATACACTATACATTGATATAAATAAAAATGCTATATAATTTTTTTTGTAGTAATAATTACTTTGCCGGTTGAACAAAATAATAATATTTTTTTGTTTGATAATCATAATGCATATTAAACTTTGCTTAATATCACTTATTTTTATCATTCCACCGATCACGGTTTTTTATAAACAAAAGTAACATGCACATTCAACTTTTGGTTATAGAAGTGTGGCATTTTGTACAGTACAAAAAAATAATAAATAATAATAAAAACAAAATATTTCTGCTGTAAAAACAGCCACATGGCATAAAAGTGCCACAGTGGATTCCCTGCACCACTCATTGTGTCTCATAATGATATAATTATACTACAATAATACAATTGGTGTTCATAAAGCCCATTTGCTTAATTTTCCTTCTTTCCCCTCTCGTTTTCAAATAAATTTATGTTATTTGATTTAAATCAGTGATTCTTTAAAAAAAAATATTTGATTTAAATCAGGGATTAAAATCAACTTGATTTTAATCAAACCCTGAATTTTGCTTTTGTAAAATTATACTTATTTTTAACATTCATTTTATATATCTTATATATATATTCTGTTATGCCATAATTACAAACTAACTAGGGGTCAAGGCAAACAGAAACACAAAGTGATCCAGGTTTAACAAAGTTATTTAATTTGTTATAAATAGTCACTATATAACTAGACACCATACCATAACCACCACCACTTAACCTAAGAGTGCTAACTTTAAGTTGCTACCCAGCATGAATACATATTATACACAGTTAATACAACAGTACAGTTGTGTGAGCTCTACACAAATCCTATAAAATAACATAATATATAAAAGGTGGAACAATACTCAAGTGTTGGTTGCGGGGTTACCGCAGGAAGGAGGTCTTCACTTCACGACGTCCAAAACCAGTCTGCCTACTTCCATGGGTTCAGCGTTCACGAACCTTTCTAACACGTCAGCCACCATACGTCATCATCATGACACGTCAGCGATAATTAATCATTAACAATTATCCTTATAATTACATATCTTAGAATTACATATATAATAAACATACATTTAATAATAATAGAAAATAGACATTTTAAGGGGGAACCATAACATACCATAACAATATATATATATATATATATATATATATATATATATATATATTATATAATATATATATATATATATATATATATATATATATATATATATATATATATATATATATATATATATATATATATATATATATATATTATATATATATATATATATATATATAATTTTTGGGAGGGAAAAATCTCATGTAAATTTATAACTTACAAATATTCAAATAAGGAAATCACTGTGCATATAAATTGATGTGTAAATGCAAATTGTATCAAGTATTTGTAAGAACAAACTCCTCTGGGTTTTGTGCCACCCCATACATTTGGGAAAAGGCTCTATGTATGAAAAAAAAGAAAAAAAGTAAACCGTTTATCTCTTCTGATGATGAAATTGTTACAAATCATTGAGTTCAAAGTTAGCCATGTTGTTGTTTTCTGACCATGCAGCATGTGTTGCCCCATCCATCTCTGAGGCCACAGCATTGTCGCTCCTCAGCCTGTGGTTCCCTCCACCAATATGACTTCCACACTCTGGACAGTTGCTTTCCACCATGGCTCTCCCGCACTCCGTGATGCAGTAGACGTGCCCCTTGGGACACTTGTACCAATGTCCCTGCCGGATCTGCATGGCTCGAAGAATCATTACTCTCTCACTGTCACTGACTCCAAGGCCACCTATATGTTGCTCACTCTCCTTCAGTAGGGCCCGCACCTTCTTGTCCAGTTCTTCATCAAACCTGATGGTGGGATTCATCAAAGCCTCCAGCTTGGCCTTTATTTTCACCATTTCACCATTCCCGTGCACAGTGAACTTTTCCAGGAAAGTCCAATAAGACGGGAGCACCATCAGCCGCTGCAACTCACAGGTCATCTCGACCTCCATCTGATGAGAAATACTGGTGGTCTTCTCCATCACCTGGGCCACTAAGGCTGCCACCTTTGGCGTAAGGTCAGCCAGGTGCTTCAACTGGGAATTCTGACCTTGACTGACCTTGGCAGCGGGGTGCCTCCCCCTGAAAGGGGTACCTTTCAACTGGTTCAGGATACTGGTTGCTTTCTTAAGAACTTGAGCTTGGAAGTAACACACAGCCTTCTCCTCCACACTGAAACGTTGAAATGTTTTTCGCTTCCATTGCTGAAACGTTCCCGTTTTCTTCAAAATGATCATTACATAAGAATGAAAAAACTCTATCAATTTTGGATCTGAAAAAAGAAAAAATAACTTGAGCATCAGACCTGGTTAATAGCATTGGAAAAGTGTAGTCAGAACTTGAACACAGCAGAAGGAAGGCAGAAGATGTTCAGAGTAGCTAAGTAGATGATAAAAGATAAGAAAGATGTACAAGGAGCAAAGTATGTAAAGGACGGAAACGGAGAAATCGAAGTGGTGGAGAGTGAGGGGAGAGAAAGATGGAGAGAATATTTTGAGCGACTGCTGAAGGTAGAAAATAACAATGAGTTGGAGGAGGTTGAAATGGTGGAAGGTCCAGTGGAATATATAATAGAAAAAGAGGTAGTAAGAGCATTGAAAGGGATGAAAGATGGAAAGGCCCATCGGGTGTAAGCAGTGATATGCTGAAACTAGCAGGAAGGACAGCTATCAGTAAACTAACAGGAGTTTTTGAAAAATTATAAGGGAAAAAGGTCCAGAAGAATAGAAGGATAGTTTTACCTTACCACTGTTTAAAGAAAAAAGATATGCACTGTCATGTGGTGGTACAGAGGTTTGAGGCTGTTAGAACATGGGATGAAGATTTGGGAGAGGGTGTTGTGTGAAAGGCTTAAGAGAATCATCAAGATCGATGACTGCCAATTTGGCTTTCTGGCTGAAGAATCAACTACCGATGCAATCTTCATCAAGACATCTCCAGGAGAAATATAAAATTAAGAAAAAAAGGCTGTATCATGTGTCTGTGGATCTGGAAAAGACATTTGATGGGATTCCAAAAAGAGCAATTAGATGGGTATTACGAAGACAAAAGGTACCGGAGAGGCTTGTAAGGTTGGTAATGGCACTGTATGAAGGGTCAAGATCAAAGGTGAGAGTAGCTGGCGGAACATCAGATGATGAACATAAATAAAAAATGAAATAAGTCATCTCGGAGAGGAATACAAATAAGGAATAAAAAGAAAGTAAGACATCTTACCCTGCAGAATAAGCTCAATGTCTTTCTCCTTGATGGCATTGTGCGTTTTGTAGTACTTTCTCTTGACGGCCGTCACTGCTTCATATGCCTCCAGTACAAGGTGCTGATAGCGGCGGTTATTGTAGATTGCACTCCTGCATTTTGGACAAGTCTTCATGCCCACCTCACCGCCATCCCGCACCAGCCATCCCTCCAGGCCCTCCACCTCAATGCAGTGACCACAGTCTTCCAGGTACACAAATCTGCAACTTTATCAACTTAGACAAAGCACAACTACAAGTAATCATATCAAAGATCCACCTCAGCCTTTTACATTTTGTTGCTGAGCACCACTTAGGCAAAAAATCATGTGACGTGGTTTTTCGTCCACTCAAATGTGACGGTACCCGGTCTACCGAAATTGTGACGCCCCCTGCTGAAGCGAGGTAAACGACACAACCTTCAAAATTGAGTTGGTGGTTGCATCGTGTAGTTCAGGGTCTCTACATATCTGACGTACAGCCAGATTGCCTGAATTCTAAGGGCATATCCACGAGGAAATATGTGCAGAAGTGGGTGGAGTTTCGTGAAAGGTGGCGGGGTGGCGACACCGTAACATAAAAGGAGGCCAGGGTGAGGATGCAAAACATCAGCACGCACACTAAATGTCATGAAACGTCAAGTGGATGCCCATCCTCAAATAAGAGCAAGAGAATTATTGCGATATGACCTTTACATCATATATAAAAATTTCCACACTCGGTTTTATTTCACTGACACTACTGCAATATCAAGATAGGTAAATAGTAAAAAAAATCCAAAAGCTTCACATCACAGCACTTATTCTGAAAAAGGAAGAAAAACCTGAAAATTACCTAACAAATTTAGTCATCACATTTGAACAAGAAAGCAAAAACTGAGCGAGGAGGAAACATGCAACATTTTATCTGAATTAACCCACCTTGCGTCTGGCTCATCTTCAATCCCCAGTAACATAAAGTCAGTCAGTTCAGCGGCATCACACACTCGACACAGGGGAGGACACGGGTCACCACAGAACCCTACACACTCATGGTCACACTTGAGTTTCTTGGAGCAGGGTTCATAGCAAGGTTTCCGGGAGCATTTGTCTCCGCATCGATTGGTGCATTTTGTGTGCCTGCATTTCCACTCACATTTTTCCTGCAAATAAAACAATTGTTCATTTGTGCTGTGCCTCATCCACAGCATCCTTCATGATTCCAGTCTTTAAAGATCTGTGTAAAAGTTGTGCAGGAACATGAATCTTATGACACTGGAGGAAATTACCAATACACAATGATTCATTATCATAGAGTATCCAGGAGGTAATTAAGGGGAGCATCACACGAATATTTCCGAAAAAAATCCAAATATTCGAAATAATTCTCATGACTAGGAATATAATCTCAAAATTTTATATGAGGGGTAACGGTTTGTTACAAGCTGTCACCCATGCTAGGATTGAACCATGACACCTCCTGAGCAATATTAGCCTGGATGACACTTGATATTTTGATTTGGGACCTCACAGTGGGTTATTTTGTGAAAGAGGTCAATCGCGAAATATCAGATTTTCTCGAAAATATAAAAATGTCAATAAAATGACCAATACTGCAGTTACAAGCCTATTTTTGGTGTCAAAAGGAGCAGAATAACAAGCCATATTGTCAAAATATTGCTTTATGCTATAATAATGAGTATAAACTAGGAATATTATATGAAAAGGGGCCAATCGCGAAATATCAGATTTTCTCGAAAATACAAAAATGTCAATAGAATGACCAATAATGCAGGTACAAACTTATGTTTGGTGTCAAAATGAGCAGAATAACAAGCCACATTGTAAAAATATTGGTTTATGCTATAATAATGAGTAGATTTAATTACTTATTACAAACATAACATACATCTAGTGAAAATTTAAGTAACGCAACAGTGAACGATGGACGAAAAAGGCGCGTCATTGCATATATGCAAGTTTACATGTACATGAAATGAAATGAAAGAATGTCGTGTTTGTCACTCAGAGTCCGTTTCAATTGCCACACTGTATGGATTGTGACACACTCCGTTATTACAGGTACATGCAGCTATGCACTTCAAGTTCTTGGCCCTACAGGAGCATCTGGAAGTTGCACAATTTTTGCACTTGCAGCAGACTATGTCTGTGAACTCGTTTGGCAGAGGATCGTCCACACTGACGTGTGGGTGTAGTCTCCTCGTAGCATCCTCGTACCATCCACTTCCAATGGGCGACTCGATTTCAGGGATTGGTACATCTGCCTGGAACCACACCTGAGCCTAGTGGTGTGCGCGTTTGATGTGTTGTTCCAAGACATTTTCGACTTGGCGGAAGCTTTTCTTGGTCTTTGGTGCCCTTTTGAAACATGCGGTATCGCACATCGTTGATGTTAGTTTCGTCCGAAGCTGGTGAGTAAATGCGGCAGAAGAACTCTTCCACAATCCGTATGGTGGATTCTGACAGCGTGCCACGTCCGAGGTCATCAAGCAATGCTCCGTGTTGCTGGAATACCTTCCATGTCGTCTTTTTCCCGTGTCCACTTGGTTGACTGACTGTGTCACATCCTGTAATCGCATGGTACACCAGGATGTTACGCTGCATGGTCGGTGTCAACTGTATGTCGTGCACAGCCACATAACGCCGTTCCTGCCTTGTGCCAGTTCTCATCCAGAGCTCTCCACTTAATTGTCCCGCGAAGTGTGTGAGCAGTACCAATACGTCGGTGTCCCTGCACGAGACTATGATCCGTTCGTATCCATCCCTATAGGCCGCCTTGGCATGCAATATTATACGTGTATCAGCCTCCTCGTGAGATGATTGCAGCTGTTCAACATCAGAGACCCCTGTGACGATGCTACTTTGGTTTCTTCCTCAAACCCACCTGCAGTGATCAACGCACAAGTGGGTCGGCTCTTTATTGCCTCCAACATCATTTGATCGCTGAGAAACTTGGTAAGATTTGCCTTGTTTTCTGGTAAGTCCATGAACTGCTTCCAGTTGGCAGGGAGTGGAATCTCTCTGCTGTCGATATCGCCCCTCTCTCCTTTCCCGGGTCCCAGACTTGATTGATGTGATACGATATCGATCGAAAACCACATCGACTCTTGAGCAGTGCTCATTGAAATGACTGAACACTGATGCATTGAAGACATCAGCCAGATCTCCAAATGACTTTGCCCCCGTTGGTTTTCCAATGGCTTGTACCAATGCCTGACCATCTATGATAAAACATGTCTTAAGCGAAGACTTTGGCAGGACCTCAACAGTTACTCTGTACTCCTCTGTACAGTATAGTACAGAGGAACACTGCAGTGTCTAATTAAAAATATTTTATAATCACCATAGCACCGTTATAACAATATTATATAATCATCATCGTAGCAGCGAAACAATAACAAACACAGTAATGGCGGCGGCTTCAGTGTCACATTGCATCAGCCTGAGCCTCTTTCATATAACAGCCGCAAGTAACGAATTATACCATAACACATGTATCACGAGCCACACAAGATTGTTATATGACTAATTAATGAACATAAGAGCTTAAATAGCCTCTGAAGCAGGCATATAAATGTTAAACTCACCAAATTGGCCTCGATGAAAATTACTGATGCACGTGATATCGAATCATAGATGCAACAATAAACAACAGATCTAGTCGATACGTCTATCGTTTATAAAGGATTCAAAGGATTAGGAATCCATTACAGTAGTTTTTGCCATTCTTTTTAACATTTCCCAATTCTATAGCATAAACCAATATTTTTACAATATGGCTTGTTATTCTGCTCCTTTTGACACCAAAAATAAGCTTGTAACTGCATTATTGGTCATTTTATTGACATTTTTGTATTTTCGAGAAAATCTGATATTTCGCGATTGACCTCTTTCACAAAATAACCCACTGTGAGGTCCCAAATCAAAATATCAAGTGTCATCCAGGCTAATATTGCTCAGGAGGTGTCATGGTTCAATCCTAGTATGGGTGATAGCTTGTAACAAACCGTTACCCCTCTTGTGATTTCTGGGCCCCTTTTCACATAATATTCCTAGTCTATAGTTGAACACTTGAGCAAGCTTGTGACAAAGTATTATAACAAAACAGAAAAAATGAAAGAGTTATGGCTGATTTTCTCCCCCCTTCTCCCTTATCTTCATAATATCTTCAAGAATATCTTCAGAATAACTTCAAAATATGGACTTAAATTTTTTTCAATACATTTAATTTTATTAATAAAGTATATAACAGGTCGAATGACCTGAAATATATAGATAGCGGGACTGCTGATAAACAAGAGTATTCCACTGAAAAACAGAGGACGAGTATTTGAAGCATGTATAAGATCCGTTTTGCTGTATGGTTCTGAGACATGGGCCTAGACAAAGAAGTTGGAGGATGTGTTGGTTGGGTGTGATCGGAGAATGTTGAGATATATGACTGGGATCACTGGAGAGATGAAGTGTCCAGTGAAGAGATGGCAAGAAAATATGGATTGAAGGAGCACTTAATGAGAAGCAGTTTCATGAGTGATACAATAGAATGATGGTTAAAAGTTAGCATCAGTAAACACTTGAACCAACCTTGCAGGGCTGACACGTCATCCCACATTTCTTGCGGCATTTACTGTGGCCGCACTTCCACTGGCACTCCTCCTGGCAGGGGGGACACGAAACACCACACGGGGACTTGCATCTGGAAAAAATCCAGTAATACTTCCTTGATTTCTCCAGCCATGGAGAATGAGCATAACTACATGTTCTTAAAGTTTATATTTGTCTTAATGTGCAGTTCCTAAGCTAGCATAAGTATGAAGCCTATTAACCCCCTAACACTGATTTTGGACTTTATGCTTGCATTACTCTATCCTCAGTGTTCACCTGTCTTTCTATCAACTGAGTCGCTAGAGACACGGATCTGTACCCTCACCCTGCAAGGCGGGTGAGGTACTGGTACATCCTGAGTCGCGTAGGCTTGCTGCTCGGGTGACGTACTCGTAGGTCGTAAGGAATCAGGCCAGATTTTGGACTCTGCAGCAACCTTTCGTTGTCTAAATATAAATTACTCTAATACGGGAGTAAATTCTGCCGGGTATGTGGTGTCTATATGGAAATAAGTGGTAGGCCTCGTCCCGAAATGCGCTTCGAAAGCGCAAGCTTCAGCCAACTACAAAGACTGAGCGAGGAGAGGTTATTGTCGTATGGTGACATAGAAGTGCTAAACTTTCTTATTTTTCGCCTGCTTTTGAGCTCTACAGCACCGTCCTGCAGTGTGAAGATAACTTAGGCCCGTACCGAGTCATGATGAAGGTTGAGCGACGACCTTCGTCGACTGAGGAAGGTTACCATAAAAGGGATATTTTTCGGAACGAAGAGCAGCGACGAAGGTCGGCACGAAGACACGGGGGTACCCGTGTCTTCGTGCCGACCTTCGACAGTCGTCGCTGCTCTTCGTTACGAAAAATATCCCTTTTATGGTAACCTTCCTCAGTCGACGAAGGTCGTCGCTCAACCTTCATCATGACTCTCGGTACTTACACTTCGCAAACTTCAGATTTACATGAGGAGCTAATATCTATAGGCGAGGGATGTCTTCCTCACCTGACAGAATCTAGAAGGTGGGGTGAAGAGAGAGAGAGAGCGAGAGAGAGAGAGAGCGAGAGAGAGCGAGAGAGAGAGAGAGAGAGAGAGAGAAGAGAGAGAGGGAGAGAGAGAGAGAGAGAGAGAGAGAGAGAGAGAGAGAGAGAGAGAGAGAGAGAGAGAGAGAGAGAGAGAGAGAGAGAGAGAGAGAGAGAGAGAGAGAGAGAGAGAGTGTGTGTGTGTGTGTGTGTGTGTGTTACACTCATTAACGTACATGTGTCCACACACGAGTGACCTCAAGCAGGGATGGCTGCAGGCCTGGTGGAGGCGGCCGTGGAGGCAGCGGCCACAAGTCCCGGCACATCGGTGTTCACAGTCCAGGGTTTTGTCGCAACGTTCACTGCAGTAATCCCAAGCTGCCTCGCCCTGCACTGCATACACATAAGAACATTAAAAAAAAGAAAAAAAAAGAAGAAAAAAAAGTGATATTACAAAACCATGATCTGATTTACCTCTCCTCTATACGTAGATCAATTAGCAAACCCAGCCATGATCCAGGCAGAGACCAGTAGCTTACCTTTGGTACTTAGGTGACATGGTAGCTTGATGGCATGGCCCTTGGGACATTTGTTGGTGGTTGCCACGACCTCTAGGCACTCTGTGGTACACTTCTCTTTGCACTTTGCCTTACAGGGATGACCACAGCTCAGTGTTTTGGGACACAGACCCTCACATCGGTCAGTAGTTGCTGGCTGACTACAGCCAACCTTAGATTTGTAAAAAACAAATCATATGTAAGTATTCACTCCTGATACCTTACTTCTTTCACAACTTAACCATAATGGAGCAGCTACAAGCAAGTTTCTCATGTATAAAAAAAAATGTACGAGTTTGCCGTCATAGTTATACTAGTACCCTTGTAGTACCTTAGGAGTAAAAGCTCAGGCAATGCAAGGTCAAACTCAGTTGTCGTATATCCAAATGTACAATTTAGGATGTCTACAGCGACAATAATGGCAAAGGAAGAGAAGACTTATCATCATGTTCATATAGCATATTGTAGGCGTTCATCATTTAAATTTGCAACATGAGTTTTATGCCACGGGCGCTCTTCCTGGCAGGCAATCCCAGGTTTCAGCCTCGGGCCTCGGTGGATTGCCTACCATGGCTAACGAGCCCCACCTGCCCGAAATAGCCCATAGAATTATGATGTTAAAACAAATAAGTCAGAAAAACTGACATATATGTATATACTAGCCGCAAAGCCGCCCTCCGGGCGGCCTTTTTGGCTAGCTCCTGCGGAGGGCTATTGGTGGGCCTTCGGCCCACCACCTGTGTTTGGTGGGCCGAAGGCCCACCAAACACACCCTCCAGATAGCCCCTTCTAACTTTCCTGAAATCATGGATGTAGAAATGTGTATTAACGCCAACCCATTCACATCATAGCCCCTTCTAACTTTCCTGAAAGCAAAGCCGCCCTCCGGGCGGACTTTTTGGCTAGCTCCTGCGGAGGGCTATTGGTGGGCCTTCGGCCCACCACCTGTGGGCAGACTCTCCAGATAGACCCATTACTCACCACCTCGGCCCACCAAACACAGACTCCAGATAGCCCCTTCTAACTTTCCTGAAATGTATGTATTCCCCCCACCCATTCACTCACCCATTACCCATCACCCCCCCCCCATTCACTCACCCATTACCCATCACCACACACCCATTCACTCACCCATTACCCATCACCACACACCCATTCACTCACCCATTACCCATCACCCCCCACCTATTCCCTCACCCATCACCCATCACCCCCCACCCATTCACTCACCCATCACCCCACACCCATTACCCATCACCCCACCCATTCACTCACCTATTACCCATCACCCTACATCAAGGTTTCCTCAATTCTCGCAACCCACTTTTTTTTCTTCACAATTCTCGCTAATAGGCTGCTAAAAAAAAAATATATCAAGTGATCGGATCATCCTATAAGTGGGCTTAAAACCTTCCCCTGGTCAACCTGATTCCAAAAATGTGACATATGATGGGATTCCGCCACAGGGGGCGGCACCTATCGCGGACAGACAGACAGACAGACAGACAGACAGACAGACAGACAGACAGACAGACAAACAGACACACACACACACACACACACACACACACACACACACACACACACACACACACACACACACACACTTTCGCTTATATTATTATATATATATATATATATATATATATATATATAAATATATATATATATATATATGAAATAAATACAAAATCTATAGATTAATAGGACTGAAAAACTGAAAAACTGAAGGAAAAAATACATCACTACATTGCAAAGCTATGTACCATCAAATGCAGTCCTTTAAATTATATATATTCATATAAATTAACAGATCATTAATTTCATAAATCAAAATAGAAAAATAGAAGCACTTACTGTAACAGTGTGATTACAAGTTGGTACAGCCTTCTTCGTGGGCACCATGCAATCGCCACACTCCTTGTAGCACAACTTCTTACACGCATGGCCACAAGGGAGCGTTTTTTTACATTTCTTCTGACATTTAATCTCCTCAACAGGCTCTGCACACTCCACATCCTTTGCCTCATGCCCACAGGGAAGTTCCTTGTTCACCTTCACTACGCAGGAACCGCATTCCTGGTAACACCTCTTGAGACACGGGTGGTTCTGGGAGCAGCCAACATTGATCCTGGTGCACTGCTCCATGCACGAGTACTCCAGGTGCTCTGAATCCCTGGTGCGATGACACTTCTCCTTGCACTTGTGACCACAATCCAATCGTGTGTCACAATCCTCAGGGCACCACCGGAAAAGGCTGAGATCCTGGCCGCAAGGCGCAGTGACCTCATGTTGGCATGCAGGGATCACCTTCACCACTTTTGTTGGGCATTTGTAAGAGCTTGGATCCATATGGCAGGCAATGCTGTGCACATGGCTGCAAGGCAGATCCTTGGCCAAGATGACCATGCAAGGTCCACAGAACTCCCAGCACAGTTTGGGACACTTATGGTCCAGGCTACACAGACTTTTTGGACACTGTACCTGACATCTGTACTTTACATGTTCAAGATCATTCATGTGGCAAACTTTAGGACAGCAATGCCTGCATTTAGGAAGTGGCTTTGCACACACCTGCACACACCCTCCTTCAGGGCTCTTGGCCAGGAAATCCTGACCTGTTGATACCATATTAACAATGTGAACATGATTCTCACAGCGCAAGGGCAAAGCCTTACCAACCGACCCAGATTTGTGAAGGTCTGCATTGATATTCTTCCACAGGTCACTAGACTGACTGAGGAGCTCCATGTTCCCAGTGATGTAGAGGCCATGCTTGGCACGGGACAAAGCCACACAGACTCTGTTTTCAGTACGGAGAAATCCCACACTTCCCTCTGGATTGCTTCTAACAAGGGAGAGAAGTATGATCTTGTTCTCCTCTCCTTGGTAATTGTCTACCACACATATCTTCACTCCAGTACAAATGTGCTCTTGCCGCTGAAGCTGAAAGCAAAGCAAACGTTTGTATTCAGGCATTTAACTACATACTGATATGAAAACTGAACGGAATGGATGAATATAAATAATATGGAAGGAAAAACAATGAAACAAGTCTTTGAGCCTCCCCTAACCTTCCTGAGCAGGAAGAACTGTCCGGAGTAGGCTGTGAGGATAGTGATGTCGTCAGGTGAATAGCCTTGCAGCACCAGGTGCCTGCACAGCCCCATCATGAATTCTGCTTCATGTTGGTTCTCGTGGCTGTTGTTGTCGTCCGATTCCTGAAAGTGAAATAGTGAGCTCATCACTACCATATTGTAACAAGAAACACTTCAGAACATAGAAAACAACTATTCCAATCATACTATCTGTGTAACACAAGACATGAGTGTTGATAATTACCAGAGTACCATAAATGAGTGCCGGTACATCTAACATATATACAATATAAATTCAGATCAAATCCTTTGAACGGTGTACTACAAAAAGTACACACCTTCCTCTCAAGCTCCTGGTGAGCTATGAAGAAAATGTTTGGTACGATGCCGAGCACAGGGGGATACTCGTGCACCGAAGGATGGTCTTTCAGTGTTGGGTAGATGCTGGGCACCAACAGTCTTGAGATGGAGGGACGCATGCGGTGCTGATACTCTAAGGTCTCAAACCTGAAGAGGAAAATTAACTTTTTGTTTATCCTCAACAATACATTAAATTTTCTTAACCAAACGTTTCTGACTCTTCCCTGAAATGTAGACTAAGGAGCAAAGCCTACACTGAGTCTGTTCTTTCCACATGCACACTATTAAATTGCAGTGCTCTCTCTCATTTAATGAGTTAGCAATTGGCAAATTCATACTTGACAACAGGGTTGGATTGTGTCTACAGTTCTGATTTGGTTAATAAACGCTCGCAGCTACCGTGCTCATTCAAACATCACTGAATCTACTATACTACATTCACATGTAATAATGGTAAGTGGTGAGCTGGGTGTCTGAGGGTGCATTAAGTCACACAATAACAAACATTTAGACCAACATGACTGAACACTATACAAAAAAAAAAAAATGTGCATATTAATTATCGTAAAAAAATAAAAATAAAAACTTTCTATACACAAAATAGCCAGGCACAGCGGGAGGCGGCAATAGTTATAAGGGCTGAGCCGGGCAACGCCTGCACTACTCAATAACACACCTTTTATATTTGATAAACACAATTTCAAGAGCATGCACGTGTACCTATTAGTACAAAAGCAACATAGGTATGAATATATGAATAGAACACACCATAAATGCATATTATGAGACAAAGAAATGAGAATACCATTTTTTTCAGTATATGAGATGCACCTCAGAATATTATTTGGTTATTTATTTATTTATTAGTATTTGATTATCTTGTCTGTGGGTGTATTTAACTTAGTTATGGTATTATGGAAGAGGAAAATATTAATGTTTCGAAACTTCCATTCATAATTTAAACTGGTGGCTGCAGCAGCACTGCTTTTCTGCCATTTGAAGAAACTGGCTCTTCTCAAATTTTGGGTTGCCGACCTCTGTCCTAAGACAAGACACTGAGCATACAATCACTTAACTTTGATTAAAGAAAACACTAAATAAAACACTTTCAGCATTCAGCTTTCATCACAGAATACTCACGCCAAGCCATTCCTGATCAGCCTTTCAAAAAGTGACGTCTCCAGACCATACTTCTTGGCCAGCTCGTACACTGTTGCACTTGGCTGCAGTTGTTGGTGATCACCTACACGGGAATTGACTGTTAATAATCATCCAAAGGTAGACATCAATTCTGCGGTTTCGAATTTCATATGCAGCAACACATCCCCTGGTAGCCCATGTACTGCATGTAGATACAGCAAATAAAGAAAAGGGGAGAAAAGAGAAAATAACAGGATATTGCATAATTCACACACACTCACGAGATCAATACAATCTAAAATGGTGCACAACACACCTATCATGATGAGGTGTTGGCAGCCGGCGGTGAGGGAAGTGATCACATGAGACTCCAAAATTCCAGCAGCTTCCTCAATGACAACTGGAAACATATCACCAAAATTAAACACTTCAATAATTTCATCTCAAATGATGACTCAAAGGAATAAAAATTTTATCTGAAACATTACCTACTCCATGATCTTAGAAACTGTACATGGCAACATTCTTACTATACTATTGCTATGCTACTGTATAATCTATGCTGCTTCAATTGCAAATTTTCAAAAGCATTTCACTTCAATCTATTCAATTCTGCCAATCTCAACCCCGTCACACAAAAAAATTTCATTTTGAGTATTGCATCAGATCATCAGTGAAGGTACTCCTTTTTAAGACTTACACACTTGCATTCTTAACTGAAGCATCTGGTTATGGTTAACAAAGAGAACAATTTTGTAATTAACTGATGCATGGCTCACCTATTGTGGGGGCAAGGTCCTGCAGAATCCTATTGTACCGAGCAGCACCTGTTGTTGTCATGCCAACGACAGCTGCTCTCCTCATGGCATGCAGATACTCGGCATTCTTGAAACCCTCCAAAGCCTTGCTTCTTCTCTGGAGCAATGCACTAAGAGATTGACATTGTGGTCTAGCATTTCTTTGAAGTTTTGCCACCCAATGATTGTATAGCTGCCACTTCCTCCGGTGATCAAGCCTCCATATATTAAGCGTAGCTTGAGTCTCCAGGGCCTCCATTTCTTGGCTGTTTACAGGTATCTTCAAGCCATAATTCATGGCATCAAGCTGCCCCTTACGTATAAAATACTGAAGACTGACATCATTTTCCTCTTCTTCCCATATTGCCGCCAAATTTGCAAGTTCATGTTCTAGTTCCTCTTTAGTTACCTCAAAAGTTACTTGATTGATCTTGGTTAAGTTGGTTTTCCAATTAGGTTCTTCAAATTCATCCTCATCAATCATTCTGTCCCTTTCTTCTATCTCAAGAAATTCTACAGCATCCCTAAATTCATCTTCATCTATTTCATAACCCTGTTTGGCATCTGTCTGTTGCTGGGATGCCTTCCGTTTCTTAGCTGTTGAGTCATCGACTTGATGACTTAGTCTGGAAGCATTCTGAGACTGGCAACTTAAAGCTAACCAGTACATCAATTTTTCCACACTTGGTGCTTGCTCCAGCTGTTGAAGAATATGGTGTGGGATAATGTTACTGGATGCAAACACATTCAGACTAAAAATGCCTCTTGCGGCATCACACTCAATATCTACTTGTCGGCACACGCCAATACCGTTCTCTAGGTGCCTCAGTTCAGAAGTAATATTAGCCTTCTGGCTGTGAATGTTGTGTGGCATGGAGCGAGTGCTGACGACACTCTGTAACAGTCTATTTATCTGATATTTTTCAATGGTTTCATTCTTTGTTCTGGTGCCAACCCTCACGATGCTATTTGTAAAAGTTGTCATTCCTTCAAGAAACTGATCAAGAGCATGATTTGTGAGGCACACCACCAGTATGGGATTTTCATTAGTTTTCCACACCTGACTATTATGTAGCAAGGTTTGCACAATTTTGAGGCCAAGGTATGTCTTGCCGGTGCCGGGGGGTCCCTGGATGATGGCCAATTCCCGAGTGAGGGCGCTGTGGAGTGCCCGGTGCTGGGAACTGTCCAAGCCAAGGTCATCTGCTGATGGCCACTCTGCAAGATCCCTGGTAATCTGCACATTTTCCAGATGGCTTACGTCCTGTGCCACCTCCTCCTGAGCCTCTGCTAATTTCTCGCTGAAGAACCGGTTGAAAGCCTCAGATTTTTTCATCATGGACTTGCTCCTGATAACTCTCAGATCATAGGGGGTTTCCACACCCAAGTATCGAGGAGGATTAACGAGGCCCTCCACATGCACGACGTACATTTCCATTGGGATGTTGTTGGGCATCTCTTTCAGTGCTTGTAAGACATGTTTGTAGGCCATAAAGTATGCCCTGGATTCAACCATTGTAAAATTTCTAGACATATCAAATTCACTGATATCAGACTCAAATTCTATTCCAATGATACCTTTCTGAAGACCCTCTGGACTTCTATCAGCCACTGAACCAAGGATCATTGTTGCAAAGTTGTCATTACTGAAGCACACAAGATTGCCATACATAAGCCTTTTGGAATTTTCCAGTTTCATCGTCTTCAAGGACCCTAACTTGACTCCATGAAAAATTCTGTGTTGCTGCAACTTTGAGCCAATGTAAGTCACGTTCCTGTAAATTCTCACATCCGTTATTCGAGACTTGGTGTTGCTCCTAAACTGGCAAATCCCCTCTCTGAGTGGCCGCACAAAATCCTCACGCAGGAGCCTAAACTGAACATCCAGGTAGTGCTGCACATCCGTGTAACGCCCTTTCACCACATTGCGCCGCAGAAAAGGTCTTTTTGTGTCCAATATGTCCATTGGGGTTGGCAGCACTGACAACTCCCTAAAGTCATCAGGTGGTTCCATGTTATCCATTTCAGCTACCCTCCTCTTCCTACTATCCTGTTCATCTATTTTATTTTCCGGCTCCCACTTTTTGGCTGCCTCAGTCAATCTGTCCAGCAGGATTTTGTATTTTTTCACCATACAGTCCCCAACTTGTCCCTCAGCCTCCAGGGTTGTGAGAGCAGAATGACAGGTGTCAACAAGATTTATCAGACGATTGATGGCAATACTCATCATACCATTACAGAATGTTTCCATAACTGTGTGTAGGTCAGCAAAGAATACACGACCTTTCTCTGGGTACAGTCGCTTTACTGTGAGTGAGTAACTAATCAGTTTTGCTGCAAAGCCTTCAGTCAATGTCTTGTTGAGGAGCTCATACACACTCTCTCTGATAGACTGGCAAGTGGTGGCCCGTGCAAGCACCTTGATTGCCAAGTCATATTTCGGAGGAGCGATGTCATTTTGTTCCATAACTAATGAAAATCCTGACTTTTCACTTAAAAGTTCAAGAACCACTAAATCTGGCTGTAGTGTTGTGAGTCTGTCCAGGTCTCTAACACTTATGGGATATTTTCTCTGCTTTTTAAAGCCAGTTGCGTGCTGCTCTTCCTTTGCAGGATCATTGTGCTTTCTCTTACCACCACCTCGAGGAGCAAAATTTGGCCTCCATCTAGCCTGATCACCAAACATTGGTCTGCATCCACCTTGAGCACCAGGCATTTGCCTCCATCCACTGAGTTCCGCCAGGGACTCCATGCTACGGGCACCTCGGTCATGACTGCTGCCATAGCCTCTCCCTTCAGCACCTCGACCCCTCCCTCGAAAGCCTCTTGTAACCACTCTGCCTCTGCCTATACCTCGGCCACCCCTTTTAGGATGGAAGAATCTTTCCCTGTCCATGATCAGGTATCTTCATTCACTACTATCCTGGAAGGAAGAAATAACATTTACTGCCTCTAAGAAACATACAACTTTATAAGTACTTGCAATCAACTGCTGGTCACCCCTAACCCTACATATAGAGCATAAGTGTCTAAGGAAGAACACAAAGAATTCCTATGAACATATTCAGGGGTGGATGCACATAAACTGTCTGAGAAGGTATTTGAAATTAAATAGATTAATAAAGGGTGGCCTTCTCTTAATGCTACACTCAACGCTAAGCTACCACGCATTTGGTTATCACATTTCACAAATATCACGGGAATCCTACAATCTGCACGCCTCAGCTATACGGCAGCACATACATAATCATGGATATCACGTTCCGGAAGTGGTGAAACAAACTGTGACATTTGACATTCCTGGGCCCCATGTCATCATGCACGCGTCACACAATACTCGCTGCATGACTGGGCAACGACACAGGCCAAGCAAGCACTGTGATTGATTATGTAATGTTCAATGCTTATCATTGTGAGCAGCTATCTCGTTAATTGGCTATCACGCACTCTGGCGGCCCCTATCAGGCGCAATAGCTGAGGGTTGAGTGCATGGCATTAAAAAAAATTAATAGCATTGGGCAAAGAAAGCCCAACGATACAGATAGCTGTATCTGTATCAATCAGATAAGGATAAGATAACTCAGAATGGCAGTTGGCGTGGCTTACGCCCCTTAAAGTTTGCTTCTGAGTGCCTCATAATTATATATATATATATATATATATATATATATATATATATATATATATATATATATATATATATATATATATATATATATATACATATAAAGGTATTAGAGATGTACCTGATATCCGCATCCGCATAGTTTTTAACACCCGCACCAGCGAATGTGATAAATTAAACATCCGCATCTGCATCCTCACTTCATCCCAACCACACACAAAGAGGATGTGCAGATGTAAATTTTTATTTTTTATTTTAAGTCACAAAGGACTGGCCAAGGGCAAAAAAATTAAGCAACACAAAGCCCGCTTAGTTGGCAGTCCCTATAAAGAAGACAGTAAGAGAATAAAGAAAGGGGGAGTGGGCCTATTTAGTTCGGGAGGTGTCTTGACATTTCTCTCTTGAAAAGATTTAGGTCGTAGGAAGGTGGAAAAATAGAAACAGGAAGAGAGTTCCAGAGTTTACCAGTGAAGGATGAAAGAGTGAAAATACTGGTTAACTCTTGCATTAGAAAGATGAACAGAATAGGGATGAGAACGAGTAGAGTCTTGTGCAGCGAGGCCGCGGGAAGGGGGAGGCATCCAGTTATCAACTTCAGTGAAGCAGTATGTATGAAAATAACGGTAGAAGATAGCAAGAGACGCAACATTGCGGTGGTGATTTAAAGATTGAAGACAGTCAGTCAGAGGAGTGGACAGGGTTTGCACTCTTTCATGAAAACATTTTGTTCATTAACCATTTCATTAAATATATCAACAAGAAACGGATAATCATTTCGAAAATAGACGGATGCTAAAAGAAAACCAATAAGGGTTTAGACGAGGAAAATCATGTGTAACAAATCTCTTAAGTTACTGTGAAGGATGGTGGACGGAATATACCTGGATTCCGAGAAAGCTTTCAACAGAGTTCCTCATACAAGGTTTTTATATAAACTAGAATACTGTGGAGGTATTCAGGGGAATCTGTTTAAGTGGAACAAGACAAGTGGAGGGAAAATAAAAACACTATTAAAGGGAAATGCTCATCCTGGAGAGCTGTTTAAACGGTGTCCCACAAGATTCAGTGTTGGCACCATTCGTGTTCCTAGTGTATATAAATGAAATTAATGAAACTATCAAAATTGAGTCACAAAACACATTTGTTGACGATGCCCAAATACAAGGAAAAATAATAATCAATGATCTCATGTGAAGAATAACAAAAGGACCTTCGATAACAATAGGAATAGAGGCATAAATGACAGATGAACTTTTAATCAAGAAAACTTATCACATACTTGTTAAAAATGATAAGGTGTGAACCAGGAAGCAACATTTTAAAGGTATCTGATAAGGAGAAAGATTTAGGACCAATCAATAACAGACTGTCACCAAACCACAGACAAAGAAGTAATATGTATAACCTATTGACAAATATGAGTGTAGCCATAAGCCCCCTGCACACATTCCATAATGGAACCACGATAGCGCCAACAATGGAATGGAACAAATGCAATGCGCAGCGCCGTCATGGTCCTGGTTATGGGTCCATCGTGGCCGAACGTGACGCTCTTGACGCGCTCGGCCGAGGCCACGAAAAGTTAGTAAATATATGCACTAAAAAATCGGGAAGCTCCCCGATTTTTGTACCTAACGCAATCAATCAATCATTGGGGGCATACGCCGGGGGGCGCGTCGCCTCGCCCACCCTGGGTGAAGATATCGAGGGTGTGACTCGAAAGGGGGGTAGTAGGGTTTGAAATGTTGGAAAAGTGGCGACTGAAACTGTTATAATACACCTTATATTATATATATATTATCATTATTTTTTTTTTCATTTTTATTATCTTATTGATAATTATTACAATTTCTTATTAGTATTACTATGCTAATATTTCATTATTACAATTGCTATCATTGTTATCATCATACTACCATAGTGTGTGTGTGTGTGTGTGTGTGTGTGTGTGTGTGGTGTGTGTGTACTGTGTGTGTGTACTGTGTGTGTGTACTGTGTGTATGCAGAGCTGGGCACTAAATAGCTACATTGAATGTATTTAAATACTAAATACATGGGAGAAATGTATTTAAATACTAAATACTAAATACATTTTACGAATGTATTTAAATACTAAATACATGGGAGAAATGTATTTAAATCAATCAATCAATCATTGGGGCATACGCCGGGGGGCGCGTCGCCTCGCCCACCCTACGACGCCACTCCCGGGGGTCACCACGCGCGAGTTCCCATGCAGGCTCCTTTCCCATACCAAGCAGCTCTCGACAAGAAACATCAACTTGCCCCAGCCACGAGCCTTGTGGGCGCCCCCTTGGCCTCCTCCACGCCGGATTGTCTCTTACAGATACAACCCGATGGGAAGGATCGGTTTCAGGGTAGCGTGCCACATGCCCATATAGCCGAAGTTGGCGCTGACGGACTATGCAGGCCTCGATTCAGTCTCACGGTGCAATCGCTGATTTGACACGTAATCATCCCAGCGATACCCCATGATTCTGCGAAGACACTTATTACCAAAGGCATTGATTCGTCTCTTCAAGTCACTATTTAGTGTCCATGTCTCACAACCATAGAGTAAGACAGGGATCACAAGCGAATTGAAGATCCGGATCTTTGTCCTCCTGCACAGGTACCGACAACGCCAAATACTCCCGCTGAGCGAGTCCATAACACCGTGGGCTATGCCAATCCGCCGTAAGACTTCTTGACGTGACCCGCCGTCATTATGGACTGCGCTACCAAGGTATGTAAAACTTTCCAAGATCTCAATGTCCTCGCCACACGCATGAACAGACTGTACTGCTTCATCTAGTAAGTCTCCAAATACCTGGACCTTGGTCTTGAGCCAGGAGACCTCAAGTCCCAAAGGCTTTGCCTCCTCGTGCAGCGCCTCGAGAGCCATCACCAGGACCTCCAGCGACTCAGCAAAGATTACTGCATCATCGGCAAAAACAAGATCAGTGATCTTAGTGTTGCCGACGGATGCTCCACAATCACTTTGATCTACAACCTTGTCCAATACCCAGTCCATACAAGCGTTGAAAAGTGATGGGGCAAGGACGCACCCTTGCCTCACTCCTGTATTCACAGGAAAGAAGCTGGATACACCTGCCCCACACTTCACAGCACTCCCAGTCCCAGAATACAGACCAGTTATCAAACCAATAGTCCTTGCAGGAATCCCTCGAAGTCGCAGAAGATCCCAGAGTGACTCACGATGCACTGAGTCAAACGCCTTCTTGAGATCAACATAGGCTGCAAGCATCCCCTGTCGAAACTCACGTCGGCGTTCCACCAGGACACGAAGCGCTAGGATACGGTCCGTTGTTGACTTACCAGGCGTGAACCCAGACTGCTGAGGTCTCTGATGCTTCACCAGATGACTGCGAATTCGTGTCAACAATAGATGGGCAAGCACCTTGCCTGGTACGCTGAGCAGTGTAATACCGCGGTAATTGTTGCAGTCCTGACGGTCCCCTTTCCCTTTCCAGATAGGGACGACCAGCCCCCTTTTCCAGTCAGGAGGAATGGTACCTGATTGCCACACGGCAGTCAGGACAGCATGCAACCCGCGGATCATGGCCTCACCCCCAGCTTTGAGGAGCTCCGCACTGATATTACAATCACCAGCTGCCTTTCCACCCTTCAACTTTGCTACAGCCTCTCTGACTTCGTCAAGAGAGGGTGCGGTTTCGTCAATGGGAGGATCGGCATCCACTGCCTGTAACCCAGTGGTGTGAAGCTGCTCAGTTGGAGGGTCCACCGCGAACAACTGCCCAAAGTACTCAGCCCAACGAGCCATCTGCCCATCCATGTCCGACACGAGGCGCCCATCTGCTGTTCGAATAGCACTCGCCCGAGAAGGAGACTTGGAACGGAGCTTCTTCAGGGCTCGGTAGGCGGGTCGGAGGTCATTAGCGTTCAAATGACCCTCGACATCCTCAGCGAGACTCCTGACATACCTCTCCTTGTCTCTCCTCAGGAGGGTTCTAGTCCGGCGTGACAGAGCCCTGTGCTGGTCCCGGTTCCCAGCCAGTATTAGTATTTAAATACTAAATACTAAATACATTTTACGAATGTATTTAAATACTAAATACATGGGAGAAATGTATTTAAATACTAAATACTAAATACATTTTACGAATGTATTTAAATACTAAATACATGGGAGAAATGTATTTAAATACTAAATACTAAATACATTTTACGAATGTATTTAAATACTAAATACATGGGAGAAATGTATTTAAATACTAAATACTAAATACATTTTACGAATGTATTTAAATACTAAATACTAAATACATCAATTGTATTTAAATACATTTGTAAATACATTTTAAATACGCACAAATTTTAACATGTCCGAAAAAAAAAAAATCCTTAGGATTTAACATAAGAACATAAGAAAATAAGGAAGCTACAAGAGGCCGCGAGGCCTACACGTGGTAGTTCCTGTTACCTAACACTACCTACATCCACCTTTCATCCCCATCCATGAACCTATCCAGCCCCTCTTTAAAGCTCCCTAATGACTCCGCACTAACTACCTGTCTACTGGGTCCATTCCAGTCATTCACCACCCTATTTGTGAATCAGTTTTTCCCTATTTCTTTTTTAAATTACGCTTTTCCAGCTTGAATCCGTTACTTCTTGTTCTACCCTGGTTAATAGCCGTAAGAACTTTTCCTACCTCTCCTTTATTAAATCCCTTTATCCACTTAAAAACTTCTATCAGATCGCCCATTACTCTGCGTCTCTCGAGTGAGTGTAACTTTAATATCTCCAATCTCTTCTCATAACTAAAGTTACGCATCTCTTGAACCATTCGTTGGTCAATCCTTCTCGACAACCGATTCTAACAAGGAATATCCATCCGTCGTAATATGGGCACCAAAACTGAACTGCATAGTCTAGGATGAGGTCTTGACATAGAGCAGAGCGTGGGCGGATAATTTTTGATAGGTATTTTAGTGCGATAAACGATACTGCGATACTTTTTTCCCCGCTAGTTCGATACGCGATACTCCGCTACTTTTCGGATTTTTCATTATAGACGATACACGATGACTGCGGATACTCCGCTACCGATACTTTATTCTTAACGAGGCGATCGTATTCGCGCCGATACTGCGATACCACAAATGTTTGCTTGTTGCGATACTTTAGCCTACCTAAGAAAAAACTGTATTAGCAAAAAAAATCTTATTTTACTAAACACTACAGTCTTAAGGCAACATCTAAAACCAGTTGTAATATATTTATTTTTTAAACTGACAAATTTATTGTAAAATATAAAATAATATAAATATAATTTAAGAAAAAATAATAAGTCATATAAGAATTTGTAAGTTATACGCTGGAAAATTTAAGCGATAACATGAGTTGCGATACTTAAGGTGATTCACACTGGCGTCTTTATCACTGTGAGCGCCACTTTTGTATTCTGACGCGAAGTCGGATCTCTTGCGGGCTAAGTGACGGAGAGAGAGTACGTTCACACACGTACAATTCGTTTCGGGAGACAAATCTCTGCTTCTGTTCTGTGACCTTTTCTGGCTCGTATAGGTTATCGCGCACTATGTCAGGGTCGGTCGTCAAGGTCACAGTAGCTCAGAGACTGTGTTGTATTGTGCCACTCGCTACCTTGGGGGTATTGACCTAGACCTTTGAGAAAGCCTATGATAGAGTAAACAGAGAAATGTATGCCTAACGAGTGTTTTATGTATATGGACAATAGGTACTTGGTTTGAGACACAAAAGAATAGGAACAGATGTGAGTATAGCATGTCATGGAATACAGCCTGTATGTCCAAATCTAGGCTATGGTAGTATAGACAACAGAATGGTGAGGACCAGTGAGAGAGAGGGTGTTAGTGCGATGCCCTCTTTCCCAACACCTTGTTTAGTCGCTATACAGTTGATACTGAGGAAACTGGCGCAGTAAGGATGAAGAAGGAGATGGTATGGCAGGAATTTATGCGTCACAGAGGAAAGGACATAAGTTAAAGCTTGTTAATGTATGCATCTGATATGGTACGTTATGATGTAGTGAGGTACGGCCGAGGAACTCCAGAGCTGATAGAGTGTGGTGAAGAGTATTTCAGAGACTTGGAGTAAAATTTAGCCAGTGAGAAAAGTAAGGTGATGATAGTAAATATAACAGAGGATGACCGAAACGTCTAAGGAGACTGGCGAGAAAAATGAATTAGATATTCAACCCAAACTAGTAGAGATACAAGAATACCTACGGTGATGTGGCAATGAGTTCCAAGGGATGTGGGAAAAGAAAGGCTGAAAAGATCAGCCGGGCCAATCAGTGGGTGGTCGACTGGGAGTGTGGCAAGGATGAGGGCAAGCAAGTATGATGTGTTGAGGAAGGTGGAAAGTGTCAGGCTGTCCCAAGCATTATGTATGGTATGGAGGGATTGCATGGAATGATGAGTGAAATAGAGATATTAGAGAAGTGGGCCCCGCCCAAGTCTAAAAAATAATTCAGTAGGCAAGAATGGCACTGAATGCACCACACAAGGGTAATGCAGACGACTGAAGGTTTAAGAGGTGACATGGATGGAGTACATTTAGGAGAGACCATTCGAAAGCAGGCCACTCAGGTATAAGTCAGACGGAAACGAATGGAGGACACAAGATGGCACACGAAAAGTTTTTCATTTGTGGAGGCAATGTAGTAGTTAGTAGTAAATGGGGGAAGCGATGCCAAAAAAATGGGTAGAAAGGAAGTGATTGCGAATTTTGGTGGATGTAGGCCTATCAACGATAGATGGAAGACCGAATGTAATTGAATGAAGATGTTGAATGGTGATGAAGAAGGCATTGAGTGGGATGTGAGAAGTGGAAAAACTGAGAATCGATAGAGTAAGTGAAGTATGTGGGGCTGAGTAAGTGGAAAAATGATGATGGAGCAAAAGAGAACACTAGAAGGTATAAGGAGAAAGAGGCACCAGCGTATGAAAGGGTGTATGATGGAACCCGGCTGAGGTGGCGACCTATCTTCAAGCCAGAACACAGGGCTAGATGTAAATGCAGAACTACAGATGGTCCGAGTCAGGCAGCAAAAGTGTGCAGATGTGTGACATGGGTGAGGATGAAACAGCGGACATGTGATACTAGAATGTGAGAAGTTATAGCGGGGGAGAGAATGGAAATGAATTGCGTGTGTGGTTTTGACTGAAATGGGACTTGAGTGACCATGAACGAGGTAGGTTGAAAGGACAGGAAGAGAATGGATGTTATATGCTGGAAATGTGTGGTGAGACAAGTGGACGGATGATGAGACAGGAAAGAGGTTTTTGAAAGAATGTGGTGTATATGAGAAATAGGCACAATAGGGACTTACAGCCCTAAAAACAAGAACGAAGAACAAGCCTACAGCCTGGGACCCATACTTATTAAAGATTTAGGATTCGTCCATAGGATTCGTCCTAACCCTGGTCCTAAGGTTCGAAGAAAGTCTTAAGAGCGTCTAAGACGGCGGTTTAGGACGAAGCGTGCGCCGCTACATTAGCAAGAGTCAATTTGGGATTCATGAAATATCACTAAATAAAAGACTGTCAAATCAGAAAGGTATAAAAATATTCCACACAAAAAAAAACACACGATTAATACTTTACAGCTATGATAATTGCTGAATGAAGACTACAACGAATGAAGTTCAATACATATAAAGAAGTAATTGTACCAGATATGCAACGTTCGTTCAAAAGACAACAAGCAATTGCATGGTCTTCGCTCTATCGACGAGAAATAATAAATATTTTTCAGGGACAAGACTATATCATCCTTGGACCAGCTATTTCAAGCAGGAGAATGTATTCTAGTGTAGCCTGCGAGGGGAATTTCCATGCCGAGATGATCGGCGAAGCGACAGAGATACGTCAAGGGCTGCCGGTTGATAATGGAAGAGGACTTCGCGGATCGTTCAAAGCACAACCGACTAATTTTTCATGGCACTACACAAAAGGTTCTTTGTGCTCTAATTGGAGGTTAGCGGGTTATGGA
>JACEEZ010022849.1:115056-130056 GCA_016584305.1 Chionoecetes opilio
CTTCAAAAAAAAAAAGGTGTTACACTAAAGTGCGCCGCCTCACGCCCCAAATACATCACCGTCCTGTCACGTAACGGTTCCTGGGGAAGAATATTTTAACGTAATGAGACAGTGCCGTGCTGATAATTGTCGTTTTCTCAAGGCTTTATGTACCCAAAACAATGTCTTTTAGAGTTCAACTCCTCTTCTTCATCCGAAAGAAGTGCTATTAATGCAAATTTCTTCAAGCATAGCCTCTGAGGCACAATGTCTGCTTAGAGGGTGAGCAGGAACTGCCGAAAATGACGGAACCGTGACGAATAGTGTGAATACAAGGCACGGCTGACGGAACGCTGCCGTGTTTTCAGAGTGTGAATCAGCCTTCACCTGTACCTTCCTGAAGAAGGTATCAAGGAATCAACCCTCGCGACTGTGATAGATTCATAGGTGTAAAGCAGTGCAAATATCGTCGATCCCGACAACAGTGCACTTCAACAATTACAACAATAACAACAAGGTAGAGATGGTTATCTTACAGTGTTATCTAAATATCTTCGCGTGAATTTTTGTTATTGGACAACCACCAATTTCGAGGCCGAAACTTTAAGTCCTCCTGAATAGTTTTGATGTGTTTTGAATTTGTTCGCCCCTGGAACAGCTGTTGGGCAGGGGCGACCAGGGCCCATACTCATAGAGATTTAGGATTCGTCCTAGGATTCGTCCTAACCCTGCGTCCTAAGGTTCGAAGAAAGTCTAAGACGCGTCCTAGGACGGCGGCTTAGGACGAAGCGCTGAGCGCTACATTTAGCAAGAGTCCAATTTGGATTTCATGAAATATCACTACTAAGAGTCATCAGAAAGGTATAAAAATATCGAAAAACACAAGATTAATATTTCTATGATAATTGCTGAAGACTACAACGAATTAATTCATCTATAAGGATAATTGTACCAGATATGCAACGTTCCGTTCAAAAGACACAAACATTGACATTGTCTTCGCTCTATCGACGAGAAAAGATAATATTTTTCAGGACAAGACTTTCATCCTTGGCCAGCTCTTTCAAGCAAGGAAAAATGTCCTATGTCCTGCGAGGGAATTTTCCATGCCTAGATGATCGGCGAAGAGCAAGGCGATGCCTGACAGGCCATCGCCAACCACATGATCGCCGCCGCCGCCTTCCATAGCGAGAGATACGTCAAGGACTACCAGTTATAATGGACGAGGACTTCGCGGTCGTTTTCAAAGACACCGACTATTTTTTCCTGGAATACAATAGGTGCTTTTTCTAATGGAGATAGGGTTATAATGGACGAGAGTTTCGCGGTCGTTTTCAGACACCGACTATTTTTTCTTGGCCTACAATAGGTGCTTGTTCTAATGAAGAGTTTTATTTTGCGCAAACCCATAAAAAAAAATATAAAAAAATGTATACTTTGTGGTTAAGGTTAGGTTAGATTTCATTAAAACTTATAAGGTTAGGTTAGGTTTCATTAAAACCCTTACAGTTAGGTTAGGTTTCATTAAAACTTATAAGGTTAGGTTAAGTTTTATTTTTTTCCATTATTTTTTTTGCTCAAAATAAAACTATCTCCATTAGAGCAAGCACCTATTGTAGGCCAAGAAAAAATAGTCGGTGTCTCTGTAAACGACCGCGAAACTCTCGTCCATTATTACCGGAGATAGTTTTATTTTGCGCAAACCCACAGTTTAAAAAAAAAAAAAAATTATCACCGAATTTTATGGTACCATTTCCATTAAAAACACTATCTTCATCAGAAAAAGCACTAAAACTTGTCCGGGAAAGATTTGTCAGAGTCTTATAGGTTTTAATGAAACCTATAATGTTAGGTCAGATATACTTTGTGGTTAAGGTTAGGGGTAAATCTTAAGAACAAAGGCTCCACCCTCTATCTTCTTCTTCTTCTGGCCAACAAGCTTGGGGACATGGTGGGAAACCGGGGTTTTTGGGTGGGGGAGCACACACATAAGGGAAATATGGCCCCCCCCAAAAAATCCCTAAACTAGGGATATTCCCTAGTTCATGAACTTTATCGGGGAAATATTACCCCGATTAAGTCTATGTACTAGGGAAATTTTCCTAGTTTAGGGATTTTTTGTGGGGAGCCATATTTCCCTTATGAGTGTGCTCCTTTTGTGGGGGAGCACACATATAAGGGAAATATTTCCCCGATAAAGTCCATAAACTAGGGAAATTTCCCTAGTTTAAGGATTTTTTTGTGGGGGGCCATATTTCCCTTATGTGTGTGCTCCCCCACCCAAAAACCCAGGTTTCCACCATGTCCCCAAGCTTGTTGGCCATAAGAAGAAGATAGGAGATTGAGCCTTTATTCTAAAGATGACAAACTCTACAGACCTAACCTAGCACCCCTCTTCGAGCCCCTTCTGCTGTGCACTAACCTAACCTAACCTGACCTGACCTGCCCTAACCTAACCTAACCTAAAGGCCGTGTCACACAGACACTTTTTCCGGCATCTTTTGGTATTTTGCTACCAAAAGATGCCCGTCGTGGTGGCAAAAATATGCGCGTTTGTCACACGGCGTTTCGGCTACGAGCATCTTCTACTGGCATCTTCCGGGACCCGCAACCAAAACTAAATAATATAACATTATGGATCGCCGAAATTTCATATCGGCCATGTAGACAAAGTAAGGATCGGCACTCATTAAAATATAAACAGATGTCTTAAAGACAGTAAGTATAATACGTAGAGCCAACATTTGTGTCAGCTTAGCGTGGAGCCCCTTGTTTTAAGATTTTCCAGGTTATTTTGGTTTCATTAAAACCTATAAGACCCTGACTAATTTCTCCCGGCCAAGTTTTAAGTGCTTTTTCTGATGGAGATACAGTGTTTTAATGGAAACAGTATCATAAAATTCGGTGATGATTTTTTTTTTTTTTAAACTTTGGGTTTGCGCAAAATAAAACTATTTCCATTAGAAAATGCACCTATTGAAGACCAGGAAAAATAGTCGGTGTCTCTGAAAACGACCGCGAAGTCATCGTCCATTATTACCAAATTGCTGAGTTAGGTTAAGTTTAGTTTAGGTTAGGTTAGATTTAGGTTATGTTAAGGTTTGGTTTAGGTTGTTAAGCTTAGAGTAGATTTGGATTAGGTTATGTTGAGTTATTTAGGTTAAAAAAAACTAATTTGATGGTGCGCGATTGTCCGGGTGGTTGGCACCGCCAACTCCTGCGGAATATTTACAGTTTGGTTTAGGTCATCCTCGAGCCTGACAATTCTAACTTTTTTATAGTGTAGATTTCTTCACTCTGAGTCTTTTAAACCCAATTTCCCATGGCGCAATTGAATAATAATGCTGATACATATACTACCTAGAATCTAGTTCTTTCAACCAAAAACTGTTAAGTTAGTACGGCAGTGGGAAGAGAAATAGTTATATGGATATTGTTCCATGGCTTAATAAATCACGACTTATTCAATTTTTTTAAATTTATTTATAGTGAGCCTACTCTAAATCGCTTTTATTCTCAACATGATACCATTCTTCATCAACAGTTTGGTGGAGGATGCACTTCAATCTGTATCACGATACATGATATCAAGGCAGGAGGAACATGACTACCTCAATGAGTGAATAATAACACCCTCGTAACTTGTCATGCACTGATCGCCGTATTTTTTTCAATGTTGCTTGATATTACATCTCCCACTAGTCTGTCACATATATAATCCCTTCTCGGTCCAAGCGGTATCGCTTGATTAGTTATGTATCAACATGTTCGTCCAGTACATCTCTCCTGTCACGAAAAGTTCTCAGGAGTGGGTGGAGCACTCCATATTTACGTCCTTAGGACGAGTCTTAGCCGCCGCCCTGCTCGCTAGGACACCTCACACCCTGTCCTAGCCAAACCTCGAAATTAGGACGAGTCTTAGCGATTTAGGATGCGCTCGAAATTATTTAGGACGCCGGCCGCCATATTTAAGACTCGAGCGAGTCTAAGACGAATCCTAAATCTTTATAAGTATGGGCCCAGGCGAAGAAGTGGTGTGTTGTTAGACGGCTCAAGTACCGGCCGCCGAGAGGTTAGGGGATGTAAACACCATGGCTGTTTGCTCCAGACTGACTTTATTGCACTCGCGCTCAACATTGCAATTTGTGAAACAAGTCTTAATCATCCCCAATCTATCAAATAAGGCAAAGCAAAAAATAAATGAATTAAATAAACCCAAAAAACCCAAAGGTACAAACCCATTCCCAACAGGATTAATCTGGCTCTCGTTTTTGTCAGAAATCAAAGTTTGTTTACATGTGTGTATGTGGGGGAGGTAACCTGCCTATCCAGGGCCCATACTTATAAAGATTTAGGATTCGTCTTAGACTCGCTCGAGTCTTAAATATGGCGGCCGGCGTCCTAAATCATTTCGAGCGCATCCTAAATCGCTAAGACTCGTCCTAATTTCGATGTTTGGCTAGGACAGGGTGGAGGGGGTCCTAGCGAGCAGGGCGGCGGCAAAGGGACTCGCCCTAAGGACGTAAACTGGAGTGCTCCACCACTCCTGAGAACTTTTCGTGATAGGATAGATGTACTGGACGAACTTGTTGATACATAACTAATCAAGCGATCCCGCTTGGACCGAGAAGGATTATTTTGTGACAGACTAGTGGGAAAATGTAATAAAAAGCAACACTAAAAAAAAACGGCCATCAGGCATGACCAAGTCACGAGTGTTTTATTATTCACTCTTTGAGGTAGTCATGTTCCTCCTGCCTTGATATCATGTATCGTGATACAGATTGAAGTGCATCCCCACCAACTGTTGATAAAGAATGGTATCATTTTGAGAATAAAGCGATTTAGAGTAGGCTCATATAAATAAAATGAAAAAAAATTGAATAAGTCGTGATTTATTAAGCCATGGAACAATATCCATATAACCCCTTTTTCTCTTCCCACGGGCCGTAGTTTGATAATTTCTTATTTTTTCTTGATATCATCTGTTAAATACCAAACCCCACCTCTAACCTAACTTAACAGTTTTGGTTGAGAGAACTAGATTCTAGGTAGTATATGTATCAGCATTATTATTCAATTGCGCCATGGGAAGGAAATTGGGTTTTAAAAGACCCAGAATGAAGAAATCTACACTATGAAACGGGTTTAGAATTGTCAGGCTCGAGGATTACCTAAACCAACGGTAAATTTTCCCGCAGGATTTTGGCGGTGTGTTGGCGGGTGGCCTCCCACCCGGACATCGCGCACCATCAATTTGTTTTTTTTAACCTAAATAACTCAACATAACCTAATCCAAATCTACCCTAAGCTTAACATAACCTAAACCAAACCTTAACATAACCTAAATCTAACCTAACCTAACTCAGCAATTTGGTAATCATGGACGATGACTTTGCGGTCGTTTTCAGACACCGACTATTTTTCCTGGTCTTCAATAGGTGCATTTTCTAATGGAGATGGGTTTTATTTTGCGCCAAGCCCAAAGTTAAAAAAAAAAAAAAAAATCATCACCGAATTTTAGGGTACCGTTTCCATTAAAACACTGTATCTCCATCAGAAAAAGCACTTAAAACTTGGCCGGGAGAAATTAGTCAGGGTCTTATAGGTTTTAATGAAACCTAACCTAACCTTTAGGTTTTAATGAAACCCAAACTAACCTGGAAAATCTTAAAAACAAGGTCTCCACGCTAAGCTACACAAATGTTGGCTCTAGATTATACTTACGTCTTTAAGACATCTGTTTATATTTTAATGAGTGCCGATCCTTACTTTGTCTACATGGCCGATATTAAATTTCAGCGATCCATAATGTTATATTATTTAGTTTTGGTTGCGGGTCCCGGAAGATGCCAGTAGAAGATGCTCGTAGCCGAAACGCCGTTTGACGAACGCGCATATTTTTGCCACACTAGGGCATCTTTGGTAGCAAAATACCAAAAGATGCCGGAAAAAGTGTGTGGGGACACGGCCTTTTTGGTTAGGTTAGGGCAGGTCAGGTTAGGTTAGGTTAGGTTAGGTTACGTTTTGGTTAGGTTAGTGCACAGCACAAGGGGCTCGAAGAGGGGTGCTAGGTTAGGTCTGTAGAGTTTGTCATCTTTAGAATAAAGGCTCAATCTCCTATCTTCTTCTTAGGCCAACAAGCTTGGGGGCATGGTGGAAACCTGGGTTTTTGGGGGGGGGAGCACACACATAAGGGAAATATGGCCCCCCACAAAAAAAAATCCTTAAACTAGGGAAATTTCCTAGTTCATGGACTTTATCGGGGAAAAATTTCCCTTATATGTGTGCTCCCCCACAAAAGGAGCACACTCTAAGGGAAATATGACTCCCCCCAAAAAAATCCCTAAACTAGGGAAAATTCCTAGTACATAGACTTAATCGGGGTAATATTTCCCGATAAAGTTAATGAATATAGGGGAAAATCCCTAGTTTAGGGATTTTTTTGTGGGGGGGCCCTATTTCCCTTTTGTGTGTGCTCCCCCACCCAAAAACCCCGGTTTTTCCCCCATGTCCCCAAGCTTGTTGGCTATAAGAAGAAGATAGAGGGTGGAGCCTTTGTTCTTAAGATTTACCCCTAACCTTAACCACAAAGTATATCTAACCTAACATTATAGGTTTCATAAAACCTAATAAGACTCTGACAAATCTTTCCCGGCCCAAATTTTAGTGCTTTTTCTGATGGAGATAGTGTTTTTAATGGAAATGGTACCTTTAAAATTCGGGGATAATTTTTTTTTTTTTTTAAACTGGGCTTGCGCAAAATAAAACTATCTCCGGTAATAATGGGCGAGAGTTTCGCGGTCGTTTACAGGACACCGACTATTTTTTCTTGGCCTACAATAGGTGCTTGCTCAATGGAGATAGTTTTATTTTGCGCAAAAAAAAAAAAAAAAAAAAAAAAAAAAAAAAAAAATGAAAAAAAATTAAACTTAACCTAAACCCTTTTAGGTTTTAATGAAAACCCAACCTAACTGTAAGGGTTTTGATGAAACCTAACCTAACCATATAGGTTTTAATGAAACCTAACCTAACCTTAACCACAAAGTATACATTTTTTTAATCTTTTTTTTATGGGTTTGCGCAAAATAAAACTTCATTAGAACAAGGAACGGTAAAACTTTGGAAGAAGTCCTTCACCCCATCTTTTTTTTCTTCCCCCCATAGCCAACAAGCCTGGGGAGCTGGTGGGAATACGGGGTTTTTGGGTGGGGGAAGCAAATATAAGTGATTTATGGCTCCCCAAAAAATCATCAAAATCACTATATGTAAAAATCTAAACCCAACCTAACCTAACCACAAAGTATCCTAACCTAACCTAACCTTAACCACAAAATATACCTAACCTAACCTAACCTAACCACAAAGTATACCTAAAACCCAACCTAACCTAACTTAACCACAAAGTATTCCTAACCCAACCTAACCTAACTGGACTTAGAATTTTTTGAGGCACCTCATATTCATAGCGGCCGTGTGGGTTAACCAAGGCTGAGCGCACGCTGGAACCTTTAAAAGGGTTTGAAGTACAATAAGCATACAATCCCGTGCGGTAGTTCATTTCAGTCAAAGCCGGAAGGAGGAGCTCCAAAGTATTTCCCAAGCACCTATTTAGGCCCAAAAAAAAATAGTCGGTGTCTCTGAAAACGACCGCGAAACTCTCGTCCATTAAACCCTATCTCCATTTGAAAAAACCTATTGTAGGCCAGGAAAAAATAGTCGGTGTCTTGAAAACGACCGCGAAGTCCTCGTCCATTATAACCGGCGTCCTTGACGTATCTCTTCGCCGATCATCTCGGCATGGAAAATTCCCCTCGCAGGACATAGGACATTTTTCCTTGCTTGAAAGAGCTGGCCAAGGATGAAAATCTTGTCCTGAAAAATATTATTTTTTTCGTCGATAGAGCGAAGACAATGTCAATGCTTGTTTTCTTTTGAACGGAACGTTGCATATCTGGTACAATTATTCTTATAGATGAATTCATTCGTTGTAGTCTTCAGCAATTATCATAGAAATATTAATCTTGTGTTTTTTATTTTTTTTACCTTTTTATGACTCTTAGTAGTGATATTTCATGAAATCCAAATTGGACTCTTGCTAATGTAGCGCTCAGCGCTTCGTCCTAAGCCGCCGTCTTAGGACGTGTCTTAGACTTTCCTCGAACCTTAGGACGCAGGGTTTGGACGAATCTAGGACGAATCCTAAATCTTTAAGTATGGGCCCTGGGCAGGAACCCAGGAACAAAGGTAGTTGCGCCAGCAACGACCCTCTCTCTGAACTTCTTTTCTAACGACGAAAACTACAAAGCCTTTCCCTTTTCGGTCGTTAACGCGTTCGGAAGGGGCTGACTGGCTAAGGCGGATAATGACGTATCAAGCGCGTCATCAGCCCAGCCATGACAAACAGTTTTTTAAAACTTCTCGACCAATCACAAATCAGCGAGACATATTTCCGGGCAAGAATGGGATGCCCCGACTGCCTCTCCCCGCCTTTTTTTCCCCGTCATTTTCAAACTAATTCTCGTTTTATACGGAATGCTTGCGTTTAAGGGAGTTTTAATGTTCAGATAGTAAGATGTATAAGTAAGGAGCCTGTGTGCTAGTGTTTTGGTGGTAGAAGGTGCGTATGTGGGTTGAAATAGTGAATATTTGTGTTATGGAGAGGCCCCGCGGCAAGGCCTCTCCGTTACTCTGCCCCGCCATCAGTCACCTCATCATAACATCTTTAAATCACCCTTATTTAAGGTGACACACGGTGCTACATTGATTTTGATAATGACAAGTATGTATAACATCTCACCCTAAACACTAAGTGTATAAAAACGAGTAATAAGACTTAATCCTGCCCAAACCTACAGTGGCGGAGGAGCTGGCGGCTCCAGCGGCGCCGCCACTCAAAACTTTTGAGTAAAAAACCCGCAGTTATCCGCCTCAAATGTGCCTTCCTGAAGAAGACAGTCAGCTCCCACGCCTGTGATAGCACCAGGGATCATAGGCTTCCTCAAGGGTTCTCGTCCCTACTAAATATTACCAAAAGACATCTATCTCCCTTGGTGAAGTTGGTGTTGATACCACGGCTTCACCCTGCTGCTGCTGCTGCTGCCGAAGGCCGCGCTGCCAGACGTGGATGAGTCCCCCTTTCTTGTATTTCATCTCTTTACTCATATATATGAATAATATCCATCCAATGCAATCATATGTCTACATTCACCTATAAAAAAATATTTCATAGCATACCAAGCAATAATGAGCATGTCTGGAGACTTCCGACCTCTGCTAATACCGGTCTTGACGTCGTGTGGCCAGTGTGCACGTTAACGACGAAACCGACGACTTTTCCGCGCTGTGGGTTCCGTCGTTGGACTGACGACCAAAAAAAGGTCTTTAAGTGTTTTGTGGCTTCTGGCCAGGCAGGAAAACCAGCAACAAAGGTAGTTGGGCAGCAACGACGATCTCTCCGAACTTCGTTTTCCCAACGACGAAAACTACAAAGCCTCCCTTTTCGGTCGTTAACGTGTCGGAAGGCGCTGACTGGCTAAGGCGAGTAATGACGTCATCAAGCGCGTCATCAGCCACCAGCCAATGATAAACAGTTTTTTAAAAATTTTCGACCAATCACAAGTCAAACGAGACTATTTCCGGGGAAGAATGGCATGCCAGACTGCTCTCCCCGCCTTGTCCCCGTCATCTCAAACTAATTCTCGTTTTATTCGGAATGCTGCGTTTTAAGGAGTTTTAATGTATCAGAAAGTAAGATGTATAAAATAAGGAGCCTGTGTTGCTAGTGTTTTTGGTGGGAGAAGGTGCATGTGTGTGTGGGTTGAAATAGTGAATATTTGTGATCTGGGGAGGCCCGCGGCAAGGCTCTCCGTCACTCTGCCTCGCCATCAGTCACCTCATCATAACATCTTTAAATCACCCTTATTTAAGGTGACACAACGGTGCTACATTGATTTAGATAATGACAAGTATATATAACATCTCACCATAATCACTAAGTTGTATAATACGAGTAATAAGACGTTAATCCTGCCCAAACCTAGTGGCGGAGCTGGCGGCTCCAGCGGCGCCGCCACTCAAAACTTTTGAGTAAAAACCGCAGTTATCCGCCTCACCTGTGCCTTCCTGAAGAAGACAGTCAGCTCCCACGCCTGTGATAGCACCAGGGATCATAGGATTCCTCAAGGGGTTCTCGCTCCCCTACTAAATATTACAAAGACATCTATCTCCCTTCGTGAAGTTGGTGTTGATATCCACCTCACGGGCTTCATGCGCTGCTCTGCTGTGCCGAAGGCCCGCGCTGCCAGACGTAGATGAGTCCCTGCTTGTATTTCATCTCTTTACTCATATATATGAATAATATCCATCCAAATGCAATCATATGTCTACATTCACCTATAAGAAAGATATTTCATAGCATACCAAGCAGTAATGAGCATGTCTGGAGACTTCCGACCTCTGCTAATACCGGTCTTGAGCAGTCGTTGGCCAGTGTGCACGTTAACGACGAAATCGACGAATTTTCCGCGCTGTGGGTTCCGTTTGTTGGACTAACCACCAAAAAAAGGTCTTTAAGTGTTTTGTGGCTTCTGGCCCAGGGCCCGTATCCGCACTTACAATTAATACTAAACTTTGGTATTAACTCCCGACTTTACGCTTAACTTCACACTTACTGTTATCCTCACTCACTCTTAACTTAATCTTTACTGTTAAGTTTGGTATCAACTTAATAGTGCTGGCGAGGACTTCTAAATCCTTAATACCAAAGTTAATAGTAGGAAATATTCGAAATGGCCGCCGCTTAGGAACTCCCATCGCCTCTTCAGAACTTATCGAATGCGAAATAAGTCTATAACAAATACGAACGCTAAAGTTACAATTAGGTACTATATAGGCGCTGCAGAAGCTGAATATGTAGCTACATAGACCTACAAGACCTAGTTTGAAGGGAAGATATATCTAGAAGAAGGGAAAGTCTTATTACAATCTCAGGCAAATGAAGCTGTGGTCACGTCACATCCACAGTCTTGTTTCCAACGCTGTCAGATGGAATAAAATGTTAGTTCCATTACAAGAAAGCAGAGGAAGCCATTCAGATAGGGAAACTATACGGGTTTTCATTTACTTTATGGTACTCGAGATCTCGTCAACCCTGTGTCGGGACGAGAATTTTGGTAGACGAGAGCACAGTCTAATACTGTGGGCGAGAGTATACCCAGCTGACCGGGCACGTACTGAAGTTACAATGTCTCCGCTACATACAAACATTTAATACACACAATGACAGCGTCACACCCCTCACAACCTTGCTAATGACAACGCTTTTACATGAAAGGCCGTCGTGGATTGACTGAAAAAGTGAAAACACTCCCACGGCAACACCTTTATAATCGTCGATTTATACAATTCTTGAACATTTTCTTCCGTGTTAAACATTATTTATGGCTTTATACTGTTTATCTAGTAATGATTTAATCTTCAAATGATACATTTCTTCATTTTTCTTAGAAATATATTTTCTTTTCATTTCGGTAGTTTGGTTTTGTAAACAAGCGTCCATAGCAACGGGTTTACACTCAAAGTAGCCAGGGATCTGCTAATACCTACACTCAAAGTGGATGAGTGACATATCAAAAGCTTTTGATATGTCAAGGGCAACAGCAAAAGTTTCACCGAAACCCCTAAAGGAGGACGACCAAGATTCAGTTAGGAAAGCTAGAAGATCGCCAGTAGATCGCCCTTTACGGAAACCGTACTGACGATCAGATAGAAGATTGTGAGCAGATAGATCCTTAAGAATCTTCTTATTAAGTATAGATTCAAAAACTTTAGAAAGGCAGGAAGTCAAAGCTATAGGACGGTAGATAGAAGGATTAGAACGGTCACCCTTCTTAGGAACAGGTTGGATGTGAGCAAACTTCCAGCAAGAAGAAAAGGTGGAAGATAGACAAAGACGGAAAAGTTTGACTAGGCAGGGTGCAAGCACAGAAGCACAGTTTTTGAGAACAATAGGAGGGACTCCGTCAGGACCGTAAGCCTTCCGAGGATCTAGGCCAGAAAGGGCTAAGAAAACATCATTCCGAAGGATCTTAATGACAGGCATAATATAGTCAGAGGGTGGAGGAGAAGGAGGAACAAGCCCTTCATCAACCAGAGTGTAATTTTTAGCAAAGGTTTGAGCGAAGAGTTCAGCTTTAGAAGTAGTGAGACAGTGTGGGGCCATCTGGGTGAAGCATAGGAGGGGAAAAATGAAGAAGAAAAATTGTTAGAGATGTTATTTGCTAAATGCCAGAAGTCACGAGAGGAATTTGATTCAGAAAGATTTTGACATTTTCTATGAATGAGAGTTTTTGGTAAGTTGAAGTAAAGATTTGGCATGATTACGGGCAGAAATATAAAGGGCATGAGTTTCAGGAGATGGATGGTTATGGTACTCTTTGTGAGCCACCTCTCTATCCCGGACAGCATGAGAACAAGCAGAGTTAAACCAAGGTTGACGGGCTTTAGGATTAGAGAAAGTGTGTGGAATGTACGCCTCCATACCAGAGACTATGACTTCAGTTATGCGCTCTGCACAAAGAGATGGGTCTCTGACATGGAAGCAGTAATCATTCCATGGAAAATCAGAGTAGTACTGCCTTAGGTCTTCCCACTTAGCTGAGTTGAAGTGCCAGAAGCACCTCCGCTTAGGTGGGTCCCGAGACGGTACCGGAGCGATAGGACAGGTTACAGAAATACGATTGTGATCGGAGGAACCCAACGGAGAGAATAGTTTCACAGAGTAAGCAGAAGGATTAGTAGTTAGGAAAAGATCAAGAATGTTGGGCGTGTCTCCAAGGCGGTCAGGAATACGAGTAGGGTGCTGCACCAGCTGCTCTAGGTCTTGGAGGATAGAAAAGTTGTAGGCCTGTTCACTAGGTTGGTCAGTGAAAGAAGATGATAGCCAAAGCTGGTGGTGAACATTGAAGTCCCCAAGAATGGAAATTTCTGCTAAAGGAAAATGAGATGAGATGTGCTCCACTTTTGATGTTAAATAGTCGAAGAATTTTACATAGTCAGAGGAGTTAGGTGAGAGATATACAGCACAGATAAATTTAGTAAGAGAGTGACATTGAAGTCGAAGCCAGATGGTAGAAAATTCCGAAGATTCAAGGCCGTGGGCACGAGAGCAAGTGATGTCATTGCGCGCATATACGCAACAGCCAGCTTTGGATTTAAAATGAGAATAGAGACAGTAAGAGGAGACAGAAAAAGGTCTGCTGTCAGTGCTCACAGACAACTGGGTTTCGGTGAGGAAAAGAAGATGAGGTTTAGAGGAGGAGAGATGATGTTCAACAGAGAGAAAGTTAGATCCAAGGCCGCGAATGTTGCAGAAGTTTAACCCGCACAGTGTTGACCTAAGTGACAGAAACACCTAATGTCAGGTTGGGCTTATGAATTTTTTTTTATTGTCTCAAAAAAATAATAAATATAACATAAGCAATGGTGTGTATGTGGGTACGAGTGCCTTCTCCAAGTCTCCATAGGTAGGCATCGTTTCCAGCCAGCTGATCCTCCCTCGTGCATGTGGATGTCATAGCGAAAAAACAAAATGATATTTTATTATAAATATATTGTAATCTACGGCATTTTGATATATGCATCTTGTAACTTATTCTTAGAATATCATATTTTGGTGCGCATATTTACGAATGAGATGATATGGTCTTGAAGAAAATAGGAAGACTATTCTGTGATCTGGCAACAAGGCTGGCAGGGACCACTTCACGGCCTGTGGATGACAAAAAGTCTACTCACATACTAAGTCAGTTCCGACCACTAGTTCTTATTTCCGATATATTTCAAGCATTTGTTACATGCTTTTATAGTTAGTACTCTGTGTTTTTATAGATATATATGCTGAGAATGTTTATCTAACTCTTCTATACCGGTAAAAATTATGAATTAGAGAGACTGAAAACTCCGAAATGCCAGTGGTCGCTGGCATTTTTAACTCAAAATTTGGGGTGAAAAGTTGGTCAACTTTAAAGAAAAATATGGGCTTATTCCACTGCACTTAAAACACAAAAGTATAATTTTAAGAACGTTTTTTTCTTCTATATGTATTTTTGTATAGAACCCTGAGTCTGTAAAACATGCATTTAACCAAATAACCAAGTAGGGTTTTAGTTGAGGAGGCGAGGTAAATGTTACTCTATGATATTATATAGTCAATAACGTATGTTTAGAAGTTATCTATACCTAGGCAGTCATATTTTCCTGTTATTATTGTGTATCAATCAGATAGAAAGCCTGGAAGTGCAATGAGTCGACGCGTGGAAGTGGCAATGTTTTGATTCAATCTCCGCCACAATCTCCCCGCCCACCACTCCCCGCCGCGGCGTGTCGCCTCCACAATTATAACCTACATTGTCGCAGCAACAAGCCGATTTCGGCATTCTTTATTCTTCGTTTTTCCAAGGCATTGCTTATTGTATTTTGACAAGCGTTTGCCAGACGCAGCAGTACTGTCTTAGAAAACAGTGTGAAACATCACCCCAAATTTTACATGCCACAATATACATGTAAAAAATATATTAAGCTTTGCTACTCGAGGCGAGTAATTTGCATTAAATTGCTATTATAGAACGTTCCATCGTAATGAATGTCATCCATATAATTAGTAGAACAACAGAAGAACTATATTTTTTGGTATTCAGATGCGGTGCATCAATGTTTATCGCGAAATTAATTTATGAAAAATATTAGTCGCGGAGGGAAAACACAGTAGACCAACCTTTGAGTTAAAACTGCCAGCGACCACTGGCATTTCTCGAGTTTCAGTTCTCTCTAATTCAACAAGCTGGTACATAATGCCTGTACTCTTATACAAGTACAAAACAATTGTATTGCATTGTATTGCATTGTATTGCATTGTATTGCATTGTATTGCATTGTATTGCATTGTATTGCATTGTATTGCATTGTATTGCATTGTATTGCATTGTATTGCATTGTATTGCATTGTATTGCATTGTATTG
>JACEEZ010022849.1:135056-165056 GCA_016584305.1 Chionoecetes opilio
TGTTATTGTTAGAAAGTGGTACCGATTCAACCTTCTTGGTTGTACCAATCTGCTCTACCAACATATTTTACCATTGCCACTGCTGCTAGCTTTACCAGCTCCTCTCCTAGGTTATGAGTCTTTTTGCATCTTGCAATTATCCATGCCACTTCAAAGGACGCCAAGGAAACATTCTCCAGAGAAAAAACTGAACTCGAGGGAGCATCAATTTGATTTAGTTTTACACATTCTTCTTGGCCTATAGCACCTACAGGCAGTGACCTCCAGGGGTGGGATGGTAGGCCCTGGAGGTTCACTCGAGGACAGTGATAGATGGCCCTCGCCCGTGGTGGCCAAGCAGAATTTTTTTTATAGTGACGCCTGTGATAAAAGGCTCATGCCTCCCCCTTGTGTCCTCCGATGCACTCGCAATCGAAGGTAGAGTTAATGGGCAGCATGTGGGTGTTCTTAGGCCACTCGACGATTGCAGAAAGATTTTTAAGTGGACATTGGTTCTCATCGGGGATCGAACTCGGGTCACCGAGAACGCCACTCGGAGACGCTAACCACTCTGCCACCGCCTGCCCACCGCCTCATGCTGTGCTACTGCAGTAATGCAACTATAATATTGTAATATTTCTGAATTCGACTTAACTGTAATTTAAAAACTCTGCCTTTATATTGTAATATCATAATTATGCCTTTTTTTCCCAAAACCGTCCAACGACCCTCAGAAACACCCTCGCGACCCTCATTTGGGTCGCGACCATGGGTTTGGGAACCACTGCCCTAAGGGTTGCTAACCTAACCTCACTATAACCCCCGCAATTTTACTGACCGAACCTCACTATAACCCCCCGCAATTTTACTGACCGAACCTCACTATAACCCCCGCAATTTTACTGACCGAACCTCACTATAACCCCCGCAATTTTACAGACCGAACCTCACTATAACCCCATAAAAGTAACTAACCTAATCCCACTATAACCCCTAAAAGCTACTAACCTAACCTCACTATAACCCTTTTAAAATACTAACCTAACCTCACTATAGCCCCTTAGAAGTAACTAAAATAACTTCACTATAACCCCCTAAAAGTTACTAACCTAATCTCACTCGTAACTCCTTAAAAGTAGCAAAAATAACCTCACTATAACCCCCTAAAAGTTACTAACCTAACCTCACTATAACCTCCTAAAAGTTACTAACCTAACCTCACTATAACCTCCTAAAAGTTACTAACCTAACCTCAATACACAGCGCGCCAAAGCATTGTTCGCGACATCATAACACAGCGCTTCCATACGGGAATTCAGAAAATGTACTCTATGGCAGCCTACTGACTTCCGAGAGAGATATCTTACATATGGCAGCTTGTTTAAAGCACGGGCAGTCCATCAAGACCGTTGAGGAATGTTCAGATGCCACTTGTCAATTATAAACGAAGCATTTTAAAAAGTATCGCCTTCCTTCCCGCGAGTAATTTGAACAGAGGCGCATTGGTATGACTATCATTATTTTCACAATGAGTGGCAAGAAAGACCTAACAAAAGAGCAAATTAAAGTTATTGTATCTCTACACAAGGCAGAGAGGCCAGTGGAAGAAATATCAAGGATTGTGAATGTTACGAGGAGATGTGTGCATAAGTGGGTGGAAAGTTTCACGGTGGGTTGCATCGTCGCGACAGCCGCGACACCAGAACATTATAAGTGGCCAGGGCGAGGATGTAAAAGTCATATCGCAATATTTTTCTTGCTCTTAATTGAGGATGGGCATCCACTTGACGTTTCATGACATTTAGGGTGCTTGCTGATGTTTTACATCCTCACCCTGGCCACTTATACTGTTACGGTGTCGCGACGGTGCAACCCACCGTGAAACTTTCCTCCCACTTATGCACACATCTCCTCGTAACATCCACAATCCTTGATATTTCTTCCACTGGCCTCTCTGCCTTGTGTAGAGATACAATAACTTTAATTTGCTCCTTTGTTAGGTCTTTCTTGCCACTCATTATGAAAATAATGATAGTCATACCAATGCACATCTGTTCAAATTACTCGCGGGAAGGAAGGCGATACTTTTTTAAATGCTTCGTCTATAATTGACAAGTGGCATCTGAACATTCCTCAACGGTCTTGATGGACTGCCCGTGCCTTAAACAAGCTGCCATATGTAAGATATCTCTCTCAGAAGTCAGTAGGCTGCCATAGAGTACATTTTCTGAATTCCCGTATGGAAGCGCTGTGTTATGATGTCGCAAACAATACTTTGGCACGCTGTGTACAACCCCCTAAATGTTATTAACCCCTTCACTGTGGCTGGTACAAATACGGTCTCTCAGCTATTTAAGGGTTCACTGCGGCTGGTACAAATACGGTCTCTCAGCTATTTAAGGGTTCACTGCGGCTGGTACAAATCGGTCTCTCAGCTATTAAGGGTTCACTGCGCTGGTACCAAATACGGTCTCTCAGCTATTTAAGGGTTCACTGCGGCTGGTACATATATGGTTTTGTATTAAACTGCGCGCTCAATATATTATGGGTAAAATATTCGCTGTGATAGGTTGTATGCACAGTGTCAAGTGTTGCGATATAAAGAACCTCTTTTGATTGCGTAGATTAGTGTGACTTATAAGGTCTAGCGGTACGTACGACGTGTTGACGCTGCCGCGCCCTCTACTTCAATGGCGAGGCTAAATAGTCAAGATATTCAACATATTCTTGATGGATATAAAACAGAAGTATGAATGAATGCATGCATGCATGAATGAAGCATTTATGTACCAAAATAAGCTGTATTATGTTGAGTACTAAGTAGTTTCATTGTGCGTCTGGCAGCACGGTCACGGCCCTGTTGCTGCACTCTGACGTAACTCTTCACTTAGCTGGTAGCCTCCACCAAGACCAAACATAGATTTTCTGGTATGGAATGAGGATCCTATTCATTTAGGCACTTTAAAATAAATCAGTAATTATTTTATATTTTTATTAAACCTGCCGCACAGGGGGGTAGGCCTATGAATTTGATATCCGCAGTGAAGGGGTTAACCTAACCTCACTATAACCCTCTAAAAGTTACTAACCTAAGTTCACTTTAACCCCCTAAAAGTACACACAAACCTCGTTTTCCCGGACCTCCATTTCCCGCAGTGTTGTAGGTCTCGAGACTGGTCTTGGTCTCGAGACCAGTTTGATGTGGTCTTGGTCTTGGTCTCGTTTGATGTGGTCTTGGTCTTGATCTTGGTCTGGAAGCATCTGGTCTCAGAGTTTGGCTCGAGACCAGGTCGACCAGGGTTAAAAAGTGCATCGCGGCGTGGGGAAGGTCGGAGTTCATTATCATACACGGAGAAAAATCATGGCTGTTTCGATTCACGGCGCGCCATACAGCGTTGTACTGCCTATAGATACTGCCTGACTAGCTCTACGGTGATGATGCATGAGCTGAGCCCTGTGAGCGCTGATAGAGTGCGTGCGAGTCGAGAGAACATGCATGACGTGGCCATTCTCGCAGTGATAATCTCCGTTTTCACGCACGCATGTTTGCAGCTCTGTTCACCTCCGTGTACTTCATATATGTGTAGGCCTATGCAATCCCCGCACCCTTCGTACACGTACACCACAGGTTTAGCTAGCTCGCTTGGGAAACGTAACCACAAAAAATACTATTTTCCTATATTTGTTTCTTCATGCCAATGAAGCAATGAAAGCAGAAATATTTGACCTAGATGTTCAGTTGTTCACATATATTAAATTTTGTAAATATATTTCCTCCCTTATACGTTACCCTTACCCCCGTTCTACCAGAGCGCGTTAGTCGTTACAGCGAGCACATCTGGCAGCAGGGTTGCCAGGTGCACAAACCACAAAATATACTTTTGGCATTCACACTTTACTTTTTTGGCATTTTCAATTTTTCATCATAAGAAAATGAAATTCAATTGACGAATATTTCTGGCAAATTTCAAAATTTGTTGAGTCATTTCTGGCAAGAAATACAACGATTTGCAGGACCTTGCAACTCTGTCTCGCAGTGACATAGGACGTGGGACAGTGAGGTGTACTGGACTAGTCTCGCTTAGTTTCCGTTCGCACACCAGAATGAGTAATCATGTCGGCATCTTCAGCAGTTATCAAATTTGCGTTCAAGGACCACAAAAAGTTTTTTGATAAAGAAACACGGAAACCAGAAGCACACAGCAGTTTGTACTTTCTGCAAGCAAAGCATCACGGACAAGGCTGGCACCACGTCGGCTTTTATCAAGCACTTGCGGCGATCCCATCCGAACAACTTAGGACAATACAATTTAGTATTTACGCAGTACAGACCAAAAACTAGTCATATTTATAAATATGACTAGATAATAGTCATTATTTCAGTCATATTAGTCAGATAATAGTCAGATATTACAGATAATAGTCATATTTATAAAAAATATTTCTATATGCCTGTTCTTGGTCTTGGTCTGTTTCGGAGGGTCTTGGTCTCGGAGGGTCTTGGTCTTGGTCTCGGAGGGTCTTGGTCTTGGTCTCGGAGGGTCTTGGTCTTGGTCTCGGAGGGTCTTGGTCTCGGAGGGCTGGTCTTGGTCTAGGAAGGTCTGGTCTTGGTCTTGGTCTCGAAGGGTCTGGTCTTGGTCTTGGTCTTGATCTCGGAGGGTCTGGTCTTGACTACAACACTGATTTCCCGGACATCGGATTTGCCGGACAAAATCCGAGGTCCGGGGATATGTCAGAGTCCCGGACAAATGCCTGGTCCAGTCCGTAAATTGACAAAGTTGTCCGGCGGTCCGAGCGTCTCCTGTCACCACTGGTCTGTGTCCGCGCCTCCCGTCAGGTGGCAGCATGCTCAGCGGACGTAAAGGTCCGCGGTGGGGTAGTTGATATTGGCGGTTGCCGGACAGTAAATACTAGAGTAGGATAAACGTCCGGGAGTGAGTAATGGCCTCGGAGTGTTGCGATTCCCGGACCTTTGCGGTTCCCGGACCAGTGCTCCCCCCCCCTATTAGTCCGGGAAAACGAGGTTTGTGTACTAACCTAACCTCACTATAACCCCTAAAAGTTACCTAACCTCACTATAACCCCTAAAGGTTACTAACCTACCCTTACCATAATTCCAAAAAGTTACTACCCTAACCTCATTATAACCTCTAAAGGTTACTACCCTTACCTCACTATAACCCCCTGATGGCTGATGTAGGAATATAAATACCACAAATGGTCGGTCAGATCAATATCTTGAAAACGGTTATAGCTACGTGGCTCGTATGGCATCAAGCTGCAGTAGAACCCCTTACCTAACAATGCCTTACATGAGTTGTGTTTACTGTCGTGCATCAGTCTCTTGTCTACATATAATATCTTACCTGCCACGTGACAGTAAAGGTTGTTTCAAAACATCCTGCCCTGCCTTTACCTAACCGCGTGTCACATATCATAGTGTTGTGCCTCTAAGTCTAAGCACTTCAAATAAGGCCAAATTTCACCATCGAATCACGTGTGTAGTTGTGACACGACTTGAGAAAGTAGAAGGAAAAAGGTCTTGCAATCTGGGGAAAAATCGCTAGTCAATTAAAGGAAAATCCCTAGAAAATGTATCACTACATTTAAAGCCTCAATAAAACCTAGCATTATAATCACATCATTAAACATTTCATATAGGAATAAATAGTCCTTTCAACTTACCTTCAAAGTTAAGATGCCCCGTGACGGCTGACAAATGGCAAATGGCGCCGATGGCACGTGAAAGGGTGATGCGTATAGCAAGTGGTAGTTATCATCAACGCCATATTTTCTATTGAAGTCCAAGGTGGCAGGTTTAATGCAGGTGCAATAATAGGCGTATTTTGTAGCGCCAACTAAGGAGTAAAATTTTACACTTTGTAGCTCCTCCCACTTTTACTTTGCGCTTTTTAGTGCACGACTCCTGGATATCGACTACTCCGATTTGTAAAATTTTACACTCGGCTCCATATTTGGGTGTGGGTGTGGCCGACAAGGTCAAAGCCAATCAGGCCGGCTGTTTCATACATACCCCGCGGGCATGACCCAGCTATATGTTCAGGTTTTCTATTAATTCTTATCTTATGTGGAAATTATCCACTAAAACCGCTCTCTAATCGGGAGAATGGTATGGTGGGATACGCCTCCCCTGTCAAAAAGGGAGATGAGTAAAAATTCCACCTATGTAGCTACGTATATATTATTATAAAATTGGGTATAAATTAAGATGCATTAAATATAGTAATATAATTCTGGTGGTATTTACTAGTACCACAATTAATCAAAGGATTGACATAATACATATAAGAATTGTGAGGAAAATATTGGAAGTTCCGCGTGTAGGAGTAAACATTATTGGAACGTACACGTGTAGAGCTCCAGCTCCTGCCGTCTTGATAAGGGTTTTTCGGTCAAGACAGCATTTCACGCATTAGACCTACACGATTAAGGTGTAGTACACGCTTGATTATACACTTAAGGTGTAGTCACGCTCATCATATTACTATGATTGAGCCAGCATAACCGATCAATCGGTTAAACCAAGGACGAAGTGGTAAAAACACCACAACAGTACGTGCCGCGCCAGGAACTGTGGAAAGTTACCCTCGGCCTACCAACATCGCCGCCATTACGTGCACCTACCACAATTACCAGCGCCCTACAGCGACTACCACCACTCCCTCAAATAATAATCAAACCTTCAAATCATCAACCCATCTACCACTGCTGAGTATACCTTAGTTAGCATCGAAATAAGGTACCATTGCAGTCTAGATAGTTCTTGGGTTAATAGCAAGGTGAGTTCACATCAATTACGTATTACTATAATTTCAACATCTTATTCAGTATTCCTAACATGAAGTATGCATGAAGTATGAACATGATTCCATAACATGACTTATGCAAATGATACTGTTTTCAAGTAGGTATAGTTATGTACTTCGAAGTCTTTGATGGCATGTATACATATCGAAGTAGAAGCTCATGAATAATTAAATCCTGCGACGACATCTGAAATATTGTCCTCATCCTCGTCATACTTAGATACCATCCGAATCCCCGTTTATGTTCGTGGCTAGAGCGTCAAAACTATTGTGTTTTTGCTATAGTATTGTTGCGCAGGGCCCTCACACTGACTCACCTTTCTTATCTCACCCCCAAAGGCGCCCCACGTAACCACTTGCTCCCTCCTGACGAAGGGCTCGGTAGAAAACCTGAAGGCGCGTAATGGTGTATAACACGTAATCAATCACAAGGCGGAAAGAGGACACTGACGCACACTGTACATTTAATGGTGGAAGTCACAATACACAGTTCTCCTGACGGTGGAGAGAAAGAACAAAGAACTCACATAGCCACGCTTGTCTAAAATGGTTCTCTTAACACACACACACACGAGGCTTTACGTGAAAGGCAACAACACACAAAGGTACGGCTTAACCAGGCACTAACTTAGGCTGACGAGGCTTCCTGATGGAGCGAAACAGACGCCTTCAGGCGCGCGGCGCTATGCCCGCCGCCACCGCTCTCCCAACGCGAGACACCCTGCTTGTCTCGTGCCCCGCTATGTTCTGTCCACCCAGCTACCCGGGCGGCGGGCTTCTCTTGTCCCTGTCTCCCCTCACTTCCCGTCGCCAGCTAGCCAGCCAATCCCGTGGCGTGGCCGGCCGTGCCGGACCCAATCAGAGTGATTGCCGCGAATGACGTCACCCTCTCTTTGTATGTGGTGCAGGAAGCACCCTCACCACGCTCATACATACAGACAAACGGACACTGACTCATACACCCTCGCTCTCGCCCCAAACACTACACAACCCCTACATGCCTTCCCCCCACCCACTACATGCATAACGCCAGGCGCGTAACAGTATAATCAAATACTTAAATATATTCATAAGGGATGTTACAATTATTGCAATAGAAATGTAATATATTTGTTATATATGTCATATCACACAAAAAGAGTCTTTTAGGAAACCTATCGCAGGGGATGAATACGAACATTTTCCCAGTCGCTCTCCACTCCGCCACGGTGTGGACCTCGCTCTCACAGCATCAGCCACGGGCAGTCGTGCACCTATAACAGTCGCTCTCCACTCCGCCACGGTGTGGACCTCGCTCTCACAGCATCAGCCACGGGCAGTCGTGCACCTATAACAGTCTCTCTCCACTCCGCCACGGTGTGGACCTCGCTCTCACAGCATCAGCCACGGGCAGCCGTGCACCTATAACAGTCTCTCTCCACTCCGCCACGGTGTGGACCTCGCTCTCACAGCATCAGCCACGGGCAGTCGTGCACCTATAACAGTCTCTCTCCACTCCGCCACGGTGTGGACCTCGCTCTCACAGCATCAGCCACGGGCAGTCGTGCACCTATAACAGTCTCTCTCCACTCCGCCACGGTGTGGACCTCGCTCTCACAGCATCAGCCACGGGCAGTCGTGCACCTATAACAGTCGCTCTCCACTCCGCCACGGTGTGGACCTCGCTCTCACAGCATCAGCCACGGGCAGTCGTGCACCTATAACAGTTTCTCTCCACTCCGCCACGGTGTGGACCTCGCTCTCACAGCATCAGCCACGGGCAGTCGTGCACCTATAACAGTCTCTCTCCACTCCGCCACGGTGTGGACCTCGCTCTCACAGCATCAGCCACGGCAGCCGTGCACCTATAACAGTCTCTCTCCACTCCGCCACGGTGTGGACCTCGCTCTCACAGCATCAGCCACGGGCAGCCGTGCACCTATAACAGTCGCTCTCCACTCCGCCACGGTGTGGACCTCGCTCTCACAGCATCAGCCACGGGCAGCCGTGCACCTATAACAGTCGCTCTCCACTCCGCCACGGTGTGGACCTCGCTCTCACAGCATCAGCCACGGGCAGTCGTGCACCTATAACAGTCGCTCTCCACTCCGCCACGGTGTGGACCTCGCTCTCACAGCATCAGCCACGGGCAGTCGTGCACCTATAACAGTCTCTCTCCACTCCGCCACGGTGTGGACCTCGCTCTCACAGCATCAGCCACGGGCAGCCGTGCACCTATAACAGTCTCTCTCCACTCCGCCACGGTGTGGACCTCGCTCTCACAGCATCAGCCACGGGCAGTCGTGCACCTATAACAGTCTCTCTCCACTCCGCCACGGTGTGGACCTCGCTCTCACAGCATCAGCCACGGGCAGTCGTGCACCTATAACAGTCTCTCTCCACTCCGCCACGGTGTGGACCTCGCTCTCACAGCATCAGCCACGGGCAGTCGTGCACCTATAACAGTCGCTCTCCACTCCGCCACGGTGTGGACCTCGCTCTCACAGCATCAGCCACGGGCAGTCGTGCACCTATAACAGTTTCTCTCCACTCCGCCACGGTGTGGACCTCGCTCTCACAGCATCAGCCACGGGCAGTCGTGCACCTATAACAGTCTCTCTCCACTCCGCCACGGTGTGGACCTCGCTCTCACAGCATCAGCCACGGGCAGCCGTGCACCTATAACAGTCTCTCTCCACTCCGCCACGGTGTGGACCTCGCTCTCACAGCATCAGCCACGGGCAGCCGTGCACCTATAACAGTCGCTCTCCACTCCGCCACGGTGTGGACCTCGCTCTCACAGCATCAGCCACGGGCAGCCGTGCACCTATAACAGTCGCTCTCCACTCCGCCACGGTGTGGACCTCGCTCTCACAGCATCAGCCACGGGCAGTCGTGCACCTATAACAGTCGCTCTCCACTCCGCCACGGTGTGGACCTCGCTCTCACAGCATCAGCCACGGGCAGTCGTGCACCTATAACAGTCGCTCTCCACTCCGCCACGGTGTGGACCTCGCTCTCACAGCATCAGCCACGGGCAGTCGTGCACCTATAACAGTCTCTCTCCACTCCGCCACGGTGTGGACCTCGCTCTCACAGCATCAGCCACGGGCAGTCGTGCACCTATAACAGTCGCTCTCCACTCCGCCACGGTGTGGACCTCGCTCTCACAGCATCAGCCACGGGCAGTCGTGCACCTATAACAGTCGCTCTCCACTCCGCCACGGTGTGGACCTCGCTCTCACAGCATCAGCCACGGGCAGCCGTGCACCTATAACAGTCGCTCTCCACTCCGCCACGGTGTGGACCTCGCTCTCACAGCATCAGCCACGGGCAGCCGTGCACCTATAACAGTCGCTCTCCACTCCGCCACGGCGTGGACCTCGCTCTCACAGCATCAGCCACGGGCAGCCGTGCACCTATAACAGTCGCTCTCCACTCCGCCACGGCGTGGACCTCGCTCTCACAGCATCAGCCACGGGCAGTCGTGCACCTATAACAGTCGCTCTCCACTCCGCCACGGTGTGGACCTCGCTCTCACAGCATCAGCCACGGGCAGCCGTGCACCTATAACAGTCGCTCTCCACTCCGCCACGGCGTGGACCTCGCTCTCACAGCATCAGCCACGGGCAGTCGTGCACCTATAACAGTCTCTCTCCACTCCGCCACGGTGTGGACCTCGCTCTCACAGCATCAGCCACGGGCAGTCGTGCACCTATAACAGTCTCTCTCCACTCCGCCACGGCGTGGACCTCGCCCTCACAGCATCAGCCACGGGCAGTCGTGCACCTATAACAGTCTCTCTCCACTCCGCCACGGCGTGGACCTCGCCCTCACAGCATCAGCCACGGGCAGTCGTGCACCTATAACAGTCTCTCTCCACTCCGCCACGGCGTGGACCTCGCCCTCACAGCATCAGCCACGGGCAGTCGTGCACCTATAACAGTCTCTCTCCACTCCGCCACGGTGTGGACCTCGCTCTCACAGCATCAGCCACGGGCAGTCGTGCACCTATAACAGTCTCTCTCCACTCCGCCACGGTGTGGACCTCGCTCTCACAGCATCAGCCACGGGCAGCCGTGCACCTATAACAGTCTCTCTCCACTCCGCCACGGCGTGGACCTCGCTCTCACAGCATCAGCCACGGGCAGTCGTGCACCTATAACAGTCTCTCTCCACTCCGCCACGGTGTGGACCTCGCTCTCACAGCATCAGCCACGGGCAGTCGTGCACCTATAACAGTCTCTCTCCACTCCGCCACGGTGTGGACCTCGCTCTCACAGCATCAGCCACGGGCAGCCGTGCACCTATAACAGTCTCTCTCCACTCCGCCACGGTGTGGACCTCGCTCTCACAGCATCAGCCACGGGCAGTCGTGCACCTATAACAGTCTCTCTCCACTCCGCCACGGTGTGGACCTCGCTCTCACAGCATCAGCCACGGGCAGCCGTGCACCTATAACAATCTCTCTCCACTCCGCCACGGCGTGGACCTCGCTCTCACAGCATCAGCCACGGGCAGCCGTGCACCTATAACAGTCTCTCTCCACTCCGCCACGGCGTGGACCTCGCTCTCACAGCATCAGCCACGGGCAGTCGTGCACCTATAACAGTCTCTCTCCACTCCGCCACGGCGTGGACCTCGCTCTCACAGCATCAGCCACGGGCAGTCGTGCACCTATAACAGTCGCTCTCCACTCCGCCACGGTGTGGACCTCGCTCTCACAGCATCAGCCACGGGCAGTCGTGCACCTATAACAGTCGCTCTCCACTCCGCCACGGTGTGGACCTCGCTCTCACAGCATCAGCCACGGGCAGTCGTGCACCTATAACAGTCTCTCTCCACTCCGCCACGGTGTGGACCTCGCTCTCACAGCATCAGCCACGGGCAGTCGTGCACCTATAACAGTCGCTCTCCACTCCGCCACGGTGTGGACCTCGCTCTCACAGCATCAGCCACGGGCAGTCGTGCACCTATAACAGTCGCTCTCCACTCCGCCACGGTGTGGACCTCGCTCTCACAGCATCAGCCACGGGCAGCCGTGCACCTATAACAGTCGCTCTCCACTCCGCCACGGTGTGGACCTCGCTCTCACAGCATCAGCCACGGGCAGCCGTGCACCTATAACAGTCGCTCTCCACTCCGCCACGGCGTGGACCTCGCTCTCACAGCATCACCACGGGCAGCCGTGCACCTATAACAGTCGCTCTCCACTCCGCCACGGCGTGGACCTCGCTCTCACAGCATCAGCCACGGCAGTCGTGCACCTATAACAGTCGCTCTCCACTCCGCCACGGTGTGGACCTCGCTCTCACAGCATCAGCCACGGGCAGCCGTGCACCTATAACAGTCGCTCTCCACTCCGCCACGGCGTGGACCTCGCTCTCACAGCATCAGCCACGGGCAGTCGTGCACCTATAACAGTCTCTCTCCACTCCGCCACGGTGTGGACCTCGCTCTCACAGCATCAGCCACGGGCAGTCGTGCACCTATAACAGTCTCTCTCCACTCCGCCACGGCGTGGACCTCGCCCTCACAGCATCAGCCACGGGCAGTCGTGCACCTATAACAGTCTCTCTCCACTCCGCCACGGCGTGGACCTCGCCCTCACAGCATCAGCCACGGGCAGTCGTGCACCTATAACAGTCTCTCTCCACTCCGCCACGGCGTGGACCTCGCCCTCACAGCATCAGCCACGGGCAGTCGTGCACCTATAACAGTCTCTCTCCACTCCGCCACGGTGTGGACCTCGCTCTCACAGCATCAGCCACGGGCAGTCGTGCACCTATAACAGTCTCTCTCCACTCCGCCACGGTGTGGACCTCGCTCTCACAGCATCAGCCACGGGCAGCCGTGCACCTATAACAGTCTCTCTCCACTCCGCCACGGCGTGGACCTCGCTCTCACAGCATCAGCCACGGCAGTCGTGCACCTATAACAGTCTCTCTCCACTCCGCCACGGTGTGGACCTCGCTCTCACAGCATTAGCCACGGGCAGTCGTGCACCTATAACAGTCTCTCTCCACTCCGCCACGGTGTGGACCTCGCTCTCACAGCATCAGCCACGGGCAGCCGTGCACCTATAACAGTCTCTCTCCACTCCGCCACGGCGTGGACCTCGCTCTCACAGCATCAGCCACGGGCAGTCGTGCACCTATAACAAATTCATGAGGAATAGGAAGAGACCGCGGCGTCCCACAGTCACATATATCGTGGCAGCGATCCACAACACTCTTGTCGTGATGAAGGAGGCATATCTATATTTGGGGAGGCGGTAGCGGAGTGGTTAGCGTCTCCGACTGGCGTTCTCGGTGACCCGAGTTCGATCCCCGAAGAAAACCAAAACCTTTCTGCACCGTCGAGTGGCCTAAGAACACCCACATGCCCTGCCCATCAACTCTACCTTCGATTGCGAGTGCATCGGAGGACACAGGGGGCGGCATGAGCCTCTAATCACAGGCGTCACTATAAGAATCCTGCCTGCACCACCACGGGCGAGGATCAACCATCACAGCCCTCAAGTGAACCTCCAGAGCCTACCATCCGAGCCCTGGGTCACCACTGCCTACAGGCGCTATAGGCACAACTGTAAAAAAAGAAATTAGATAAATTAATTAAAAAAATAAATAAATACTGCTTTAATACGCCAATACTTTCTACATAAAAGGATGGTAAAGGAGGAGAGATGCATTGGAGGATGAATCACAACTAGCAAGCATTCATCGAGCTTTAGGCAAAGAATAATTGGTAGCTATATAAGGAAACGTAGATGTAGGTACGTACACATGTGTCCATGAAAGCATTAAACATCCTCGACGCACATCGTGAAATGGCTGTGTGGCAAATAAATATTCAAATAACATTTGCATAGCGCCCTAAACATTTCAGTTTGATATGAAGTCCGTCTATAAGTTAGAAAACGACGCTAGGCCATTCTAAGAGCTCAAAACAATTAGATATCGATGTGTAATACTGATAATAACGCTACTACTCTTTGCTGTGTCTTCAATAATGTCAACCTTAACGATATTCCATGAGCCTCTGAAGAGGCCGGTTCCCACAAGTCCGCTTCTACGGATTCCGTTGCCGTTCACCGCCCAGCAATCACGTCGCCATCATCACCGCTTGAGTGGCTGTAGTGGGAGCCGGGCACAGTTTGCACTTCCGCTCGACCGGACACCGCCGAGCGAGAGATATATGACTTGATTTTAACTATGTGACAGTCAGCCAACTCAACCCGCTCGGTGCGGTCGACTTTTTGTGACGTCATTTTTGGGCGGTGAACGGCAACGGAATCCGTAGAAGCGGACTTGTGGGAACCGAGCTTAAGAGGTAATGAAGTGTACGACACTTTTACTCCCGGCAACATCTAGAAAGTGTTTTGGCAGCGCTACAATCGCATGTTGTGATGGCAAGCAGGGCGGAGCTTAATAGAGTAAAATGTAACAACATTTTGCCGCTACAAAATACGCCTAATCTTTCTTTGGTTTGCAAAATGAGTTTGAGACGCACACAGCAATCAAAAAGTTCCTTTTGTTTCCCGTTAGTACACTCCAAATAAAATGACAATAACCTCAAGTCGCCCTTTTCACAACCTTCTGTAGCCCTGCCAGGCAGTGAAGGGATCCCTCAGCCTAGGTGTGACAACCTTCTACAGCCCTGCCAGGCAGTGAAGGGATCCCTCAGCCTAGGTGTGACAACCTTCTACAGCCCTGCCAGGCAGTGAAGGGATCCCTCAGCCTAGGTGTGACAACCTTCTACAGCCCTGCCAGGCAGTGAAGGATCCCTCAGCCTAGGTGTGACAACCTTCTACAGCCCTGCCAGGCAGTGAAGGGATCCCTCAGCCTAGGTGTGACAACCTTCTACAGCCCTGCCAGGCAGTGAAGGGAACCTCAGCCTAGGTGTGACAACCTTCTACAGCCCTGCCAGGCAGTGAAGGGATCCCTCAGCCTAGGTGTGACAACCTTCTACAGCCCTGCCAGGCAGTAAGGGATCCCTCAGCCTAGGTGTGACAACCTTCTACAGCCTGCCAGGCAGTGAAGGGATCCCTCAGCCTAGGTGTGACAACCTTCTACAGCCCTGCCAGGCAGTGAAGGGAACCCTCAGCCTAGGTGTGACAACCTTCTACAGCCCTGCCAGGCAGTGAAGGGATCCCTCAGCCTAGGTGTGACAACCTTCTGTAGCCCTGCCAGGCAGTGAAGGGATCCCTCAGCCTAGGTGTGACAACCTTCTACAGCCCTGCCAGGCAGTGAAGGGAACCCTCAGCCTAGGTGTGACAACCTTCTCAGCCCTGCCAGGCAGTGAAGGGAACCCTCAGCCTAGGTGTGACAACCTTCTGTAGCCCTGCCAGGCAGTGAAGGGAATCCCTCAGCCTAGGTGTGACAACCTTCTACAGCCCTGCCAGGCAGTGAAGGGAACCCTCAGCCTAGGTGTGACAACCTTCTACAGCCCTGCCAGGCAGTGAAGGGATCCCTCAGCCTAGGTGTGACAACCTTCTACAGCCCTGCCAGGCAGTGAAGGGATCCCTCAGCCTAGGTGTGACAACCTTCTACAGCCCTGCCAGGCAGTGAAGGGAACCCTCAGCCTAGGTGTGACAACCTTCTACAGCCCTGCCAGGCAGTGAAGGGATCCCTCAGCCTAGGTGTGACAACCTTCTGTAGCCCTGCCAGGCAGTGAAGGGAACCCTCAGCCTAGGTGTGACAACCTTCTACAGCCCTGCCAGGCAGTGAAGGGAACCCTCAGCCTAGGTGTGACAACCTTCTACAGCCCTGCCAGGCAGTGAAGGGATCCCTCGAGCCTAGGTGTGACAACCTTCTACAGCCCTGCCAGGCAGTGAAGGGATCCTCAGCCTAGGTGTGACAACCTTCTACAGCCCTGCCAGGCAGTGAAGGGCACCCTCAGCCTAGGTATGACAACCTTCTACAGCCCTGCCAGGCAGTGAAGGGATCCCTCAGCCTAGGTGTGACAACCTTCTACAGCCCTGCCAGGCAGTGAAGGGATCCCTCAGCCTAGGTGTGACAACCTTCTACAGCCCTGCCAGGCAGTGAAGGGATCCCTCAGCCTAGGTGTGACAACCTTCTGTAGCCCTGCCAGGCAGTGAAGGGATCCCTCAGCCTAGGTGTGACAACCTTCTACAGCCCTGCCAGGCAGTGAAGGGAACCCTCAGCCTAGGTGTGACAACCTTCTACAGCCCTGCCAGGCAGTGAAGGGATCCCTCAGCCTAGGTGTGACAACCTTCTGTAGCCCTGCCAGGCAGTGAAGGGATCCCTCAGCCTAGGTGTGACAACCTTCTACAGCCCTGCCAGGCAGTGAAGGGAACCCTCAGCCTAGGTGTGACAACCTTCTACAGCCCTGCCAGGCAGTGAAGGGATCCCTCAGCCTAGGTGTGACAACCTTCTACAGCCCTGCCAGGCAGTGAAGGGATCCCTCAGCCTAGGTGTGACAACCTTCTGTAGCCCTGCAGGCAGTGAAGGGATCCCTCAGCCTAGGTGTGACAACCTTCTGTAGCCCTGCCAGGCAGTGAAGGGATCCCTCAGCCTAGGTGTGACAACCTTCTGTAGCCCTGCCAGGCAGTGAAGGGACCCTCAGCCTAGGTGTGACAACCTTCTACAGCCCTGCCAGGCAGTGAAGGGAAACCCTCAGCCTAGGTGTGACAACCTTCTACAGCCCTGCCAGGCAGTGAAGGGAACCCTCAGCCTAGGTGTGACAACCTTCTGTAGCCCTGCCAGGCAGTGAAGGGAACCCTCAGCCTAGGTGTGACAACCTTCTGTAGCCCTGCCAGGCAGTGAAGGGATCCCTCAGCCTAGGTGTGACAACCTTCTACAGCCCTGCCAGGCAGTGAAGGGATCCCTCAGCCTAGGTGTGACAACCTTCTGTAGCCCTGCCAGGCAGTGAAGGGATCCCTCAGCCTAGGTGTGACAACCTTCTACAGCCCTGCCAGGCAGTGAAGGGATCCCTCAGCCTAGGTTGTGACAACCTTCTACAGCCCTGCCAGGCAGTGAAGGGAACCCTCAGCCTAGGTGTGACAACCTTCTGTACCCTGCCAGGCAGTGAAGGGATCCCTCAGCCTAGGTGTGACAACCTTCTACAGCCCTGCCAGGCAGTGAAGGGATCCCCCAGCCTAGGTGTGACAACCTTCTACAGCCCTGCCAGGCAGTGAAAAGGGGAACCCTAGCCTAGGGGTGACAACCTTCACAGCCCTGCCAGGCAGTGAAGGGAACCCTCACCTAGGTTTTGCAACCTTTTAAGCCCCAGCAGGTGAAAACCTACAGCCTAGGGAAACTAACAACCCCAGGCAGTGAGGGAACCCTCAGCCTAGGGGGGAAACCTTCTAGCCCTGAGGGAAATAAGGGATCCCTCAGAAAAGGGTTTCAACCTTCTACAGCCTAACCGCAGTAGCCCTGCCAGGGAGGAAAACCCCCCAGGTTGACAACCTTTCAGCCCTCAGGCTGAAGGAACCCTCTACAGTCCAGGAAACAAAAGGATCCTCAGCCGAGGTGTGACAAACCTTCTACAGCCCTGCCAGGCAGTGAAGGACCCTCAGACCTAGGTGTGACAACCCTTTTACAGCCCTGCCAGGCAGTGAAGGGATCCCTCAGCCTAGGTGTGACAACCTTCTACAGCACCCTGCCAGGCAGTGAATGATCCCTCAGCCTAGGTGTGACAACCTTCTACAGCCCTGCCAGGCAGTGAAGGGGAAACCCCCAGCCTAGGGGTGACAACCTTCTACAGCCCTGCCAGGCAGTGAGGGAATCCCTCAGCCTATGGTGCCCCACTTTTAGCATCCGCGTAGAGAACCTCAGCCTAGGTGGAACCTTACAGCCCTGCAGCAGTGGGGGAAACCTCTACAGCCCTGCAACTATACACCCTCAGCCTGGTGTGACACCCCACCCTGGTACAATGACCCTGCCAGGAGTGAAACCCTCACCCAGGTGGACACCTTCCCCAGCCTGCCAGGCCGTGAAGGCCCCCAGCTAGGTGGACAACCTTTAATAGCCCCCCGGCAGTGAAGGGATCAATCAGACCTAGGTGTGACAACCTTCTACAGCCCTGCCAGCAGTGAAGGGACCCTCAGCCTAGGTGTGACAACCTTCTACAGCCCTGCCAGGCAGTGAAGGGATCCCTCAGCCTAGTGTGACAACCTTCTACAGCCCCCAGGCAGTGAAGGGAACCCTCAGCCTAGGTGTGACAACCTTCTACAGCACCTGCAGCAGTGAAGGGATCCCTCAGCCTAGGTGTGACAACCTTCTACAGCCCTGCCAGGCAGTGAGGACCCTCAGCCTAGTGTGACAACCTTCTGTAGCCCTGCCAGGCAGTGAAGGGATCCCTCAGCCTAGGTGTGACAAACTTCTACACCCTGCCAGGCAGTGAAGGGAACCCTCAGCCTAGGTGTGACAACCTTCTACAGCCCTGCCAGGCAGTGAAGGGACCTCAGCCTAGGTGTGCAACTTCTGTGCCCTGCAGGATGAAGAACCCCAACCTAGGGAAACCTTCTACAGCCCTGCCGGCAAGGAAGAGGGAACCCCAGCCTAAGGCTGACCACGTAAAGCCCTGCCGGCCAGGAAGGGAACCTCCCAGGCTGACAACCTCACCCCGCCAGGCAGTGAAGGGACCTCAGCCTTTGGTGACCCTCTAGAGCCTCCCCAGGCCGAGTGACACTTCCTCAGCCTAGTGTGACAACTTTTACAGCCTCCCCAGGCATGAAGGGAACCTCAGCCTAGCTGTGACAACCTTCTGTAGCCCTGCAGCAGTGAGGTTCAACCCTCGCCTAGGTGTGACAAGCCTTTAAGCCGCCCGCAGTGAGGGATCCCTGCCTAGGTGGACCACCTTGAAGCCCGCCAGGGTGAAGGATCCCTCAGCCTAGGTGTACAACTTCTCGCCCGCCAGCAGTGAAGGGATCCTCAGCCTAGGTGTGACAATCCAGCCCTACTGGCAGTGAAGGGATCCTCGCCTAGGTGTGCAACTTCTCAGCCCTGCAGGCAGTGAAGGATCCTACAGCCTAGGTGTGACACTTACAGCCCTGCCAGGCATGAAGGGAACCCTCAGCCTAGGTGTGAAAACCCTCAGCCCTGCCAGCAGGGGAACCCTCAGCTAGGTGTGAAACCTTCTACAGCCCTGCCAGGTCAGTGAAGGGAAACCCCCAGCCTAGGTGTGAACCTTCTCAGCCCTCCAGGCAGTGAAGGATCCCTCGCCTAGGGTGAACCTCTAGCCTGCCAGGCAGTGAAGGGACCCTCAGCCTAGGTGTGAAACCTTCTACAGACCTGCCAGGCAGTAGGTCCCGGGGAGGTCCAGCCGTCTAACAGCCTGCCCGCAGGAGGGATCCCTCAGCCTAGGTGTGACAACCTTCTACAGCCCTGCCAGGCAGTGAAGGGATCCCTCAGCTAGGTTGACAACCTTCTACAGCCCGCCAGGCGTGAAGGGATCCCTCAGCCTAGGTGTACAACTTCTACAGCCCTGCCAGGCAGTGAAGGGATCCTCAGCCTAGGTTGGACAACCTTCTACAGCCCGCCAGGCAGTGAGGATCCCTCAGCCTAGGTGTGACAACCTTCTACAGCCCTGCCAGGCAGGAAGGATCCCTCAGCCTAGGTGTGACAACCTTCTACAGCCCTGCCAGGCAGTGAAGGGATCCTCAGCCTAGTGCTCAACTTTACAGCCCTGCCAGGCAGTGAAGGGAACCCTCAGCCTAGGTGTGACAACCTTTACAGCCCTGCCAGGCAGTGAAGGGAACCCACAGCTAGGGTGACAACCTTCTAGCCCGCAGCAGTGAAGGGAACCCCAGCCTAGGTGTGACAACCTTCTAAGCCCTGCCAGGCAGTGAAGGGAACCCTCAGCCTAGGTGTGACAACCTTCTACAGCCCTGCCAGGCAGTGAAGGGAACCCTCAGCCTAGGTGTGACAACCTTCTACAGCCCTGCCGGGTGAAGAACCCTCAGCCTAGGTGTGACAACCTTCTAAGCCTGCCAGGCAGTGAAGGAACCCTCAGCCTAGGTGTGACAACCTTCACAGCCCTGCCAGGCAGGAAAGGGGAAACCCCCAGCCTAGGTGACAACCTTACAGCCCTGCCAGGCAGTGAAGGAACCACACCTAGTGTGCCAACCTAAACCCTGCCAGGTGAAGGGGACACCCAGCCTAGGCTGTACACCTTCAAGCCCTGCCAGGCAGTAGGGAACCCCTCCCAGGTGTGACAACCTCTGTAGCCCTGCAGGCAGTGAGGATCCCTAGCCTAGGTGTGACAACCTTAAGCCCCGCAGGAAGGGAAAACCCAGCCTTAGTGTGACAACCTTTGCAGCCTGCAGGCAGAAGGGATCCTCAGCCTGGTGACAACTTCTAGCCCTGCCAGGCAGTGAAGGGAACCCTCAGCCTAGGTGTGCACCAACTTCGTAGACCCAGCGCAGTGAAGGGACCTTCAGCCTAGGTGTGACACCTCTAAGTCCCGCCAGGTGAGGCAACCCTAGTGTGACAACCTCTGTAGCCCTGCCAGGCAGTGAAGGGATCCCCAGCTAGGTGTGCAACCTTCTGTAGCCCTGCCAGGCAGTGAAGGGAACCCGCCTAGGTGTGACCCTTCTGTAGCCCTGCCAGGCAGTGAAGGGATCCCTCAGCCTAGGTGTGACAACCTTCTACAGCCCTGCCAGGCAGTGAAGGGATCCCTCAGCCTAGGTGTGACAACCTTCTGTAGCCCTGCCAGGCAGTGAAGGGATCCCTCAGCCTAGGTGTGACAACCTTCTGCAGCCCTGCCAGGCAGTGAAGGGATCCCTCAGCCTAGGTGTGACGTCACTCACGTGGCAATAGAGGCGTTTGGGTTAAGGATACAGATACTACATACCGCCAGAATTTTAATTTCCTAATTTCTTTTGTGGACCTCGGAGATTGTTCATATACGAGTGGTTGTTCATAAAATTCTTATGTACATATTCTTATAATTCATTTAAATCTAGTTTCGTGCCTTATAATGAGGTAACAACATATTTCGTGAAGTTTTGTTGATGTGGCCATATACGTCAAGGGATGAATATTTATCGGTTTTTACATGTGTAAAAATATTTTTTTATCTACAGTTTTATTAATTATTCGCCACATCTCTTGCCAAGCTTCTCCGATTAAATCCAGAAGATGTATATATACTTATACACTTGTATATATAAGTTAAACCAAAGGACGTGTTCAAATCAACACGGCGAATATCCCGCCGCGTCAGTGTTGTTTGATAGCCCCCCTGACGCCTCAAACCAAAACACACCACACCGCCCTTCACCTCCGGCCTGATCAAGGCTGGGTCACACCAAGGCCCATACCAAGAGTCATGATGAAGGTCGAGCGACGCCCTTCGTAGACTGAGGAAGGGTACCATAAAAGGGATGTTTTTCGGAACGAAGAGCAGCAACGACGGTCGAAGGTGTCTGAGGCAAAAATATAACAACGGCTACTTACACCCAGATCTGTAGTTTCTAATCAAGGTGGCAACAGTCAACACCACTGGGATTGCTTACTTATCATATCCCAATACTTATATTTTACCTAAACTACCTTATTTTACCCAATACCATTATAAGTAATATATAAATTTTATATATATATATATAAAATATATATATATATATATATATATATATATATATATATATATATATATATATATATATATATACACCGTACATACCGTATATATATATATATATATATAATATATATATATATATATATATATAGTATATATATATATATATATATATATATATATATAATACATACATACATACATACATACATACATCATACATACATACATACATACATACATACATACATACATACATACAAATACATACATACATACATACATACATACATACATACATACATAAACATACATACATACATACATACATACATACATAACATACAATACATACATACATACATACTACATACAATACATACATACATACATACATACATACATACATACATACATACATACATACATACATACATACATACATACATACATACATACATATATATATATATACATATATACATACATACATGCATACATATACGATTATATGTATATTATATAATATATATATATATATATATATATATATATATATATAATATATATACATACAATACATACATACATACATACATACCATACATACATACATCACATACATACATACATACATACATACATACATACATAGATATACATATACATCATACATATACATTATGTAATATAATTATATATATATAAGTANCCCCTGCTGGGGTCTCATAGGGGTTTTTTAAGGATACAGATCTACATACCGCCAGAATTTTAATTTCCTAATTCTTTTTTTGGACCTCGGAGATTGTTCATATACGAGTGGTTGTTCTAATTTTATGTACATTTTCTATAATTCATTTAAATCTAGTGCGTGCCTTATATGAGGTACCCAACCTATTTCGTGAAGTGTTGTTGATGTGGCATATACGTCAAGGATGAATATTATCGGTTTTACATGGAAAAAATTTATTTTTTATCTACATTTTTTTAAATTTTTCCCCACATCTCGCCAAGCTTCTCCGATAAATCGAGAAATTATATATATTTGTATATATAAGTTAAACAAGGACGTGTCAATAACACGCGAATATCCCGCCGCGTCAGGTTGTTTGATAGCCCCCTGAGCTCAAACCAAAACACACCACACCCCCCTTTAAACCTCCGGCCTGATCAAGGACGGTCACACAAGGCCCGTCCCAAGAGTCATGATAAGTCGAGCGAACCCCTTCAGACTGAGGAAGGGTCCCATAAAAGGATGTTTTCGGAACGAGAGCAGCGACGACGTCGAAGGGTCTGAGGCGAAAAATAAACAACGGCTACTTACACCAGATCGTGTTTGTAATCAAGGTGCAACAGTCAACACACTGGGATTGCTTCTTACATATCCCAATACTTATATTTTACTTAAAACTACCTTATTTTACCCAATACCATTAAAAGTATATATATATATTATATATAATACCGTATATATTAATATATATAATAATAATAATACTAAAATAATAAATATAATATATAATATAATAATATATATATATACCTATATATTAAAAATTAAATATATATATTATATATTATATAATATATATATATATATATTATTTTATATATATATTATAATATATTATATAAAATATATATATTAGGGTGTTCCATATTTACTAGGGAAAAATAAAAGTTCAGATACTTCCATATTGACTTTGCCCTGTTTTATTATTTAAATGGATGCTATTGATACCTTTTTTAACAAAATCAAATAAAATTTACGGTCGCGCACATGACTGCCGTACACTCAGAGGGGGGGAGGCCGAGCAGGCGGCCTTGGTCCGCTTGGGAACCTCGCGCGGTAGTGCTTGTCGACGCGCAGGAGGTACTGGAGCTGGCCCTCATCCTTTACAGCGCCGTCATTGACCACCTTCAGAGCCCTGACGCGGTTCTTCAGTGCCTCGTCGATCGACACACTGATGGGACCTCTGATTACACTGACGCACCTCTGATCGCACTCAGAGGGAGAAGGCCGAGCAGGGGGCCTTGGTCCGTTTGGGAACCTCGCTGCGGTGGTGCTTGATGACGCGCAGGAGGTACTGGCGCTGGCCCTCGTCCTTTACAGCGCCGGCGAACTGCTGATGAGGGCGATCGCACGCTCAGCGCTGTCATTGACCACCTTTAGAGCCCTGACGCGGTTCTTCAGTGCTTCGTCCGCGAGTAGGTTCTGGGTGTTCTTCGGACGTCAGCAGCTCGAACAGCCGCTTACTGCGACTGGTGATGAAGCCGCTCAGGGTCGTGGTGTGGTCCCCTCTCAACCCTTTTCCCCCTCGAGCCTCTTCAATGCTTTTTGGACGCAGGCCTTACCAGGTTCTCCACATCCGTTTTTTCTCCCCATCCTCGACTCTGTCGTCGAAGAAAGCCAGCGCGATCAGGTCTTCTGAAAGATATCAGGGGGTGGTGAGAAAGAGCCCTGGTACCTCTGCGCCGACTTCCTTGTCAGGATACTCGTTGAGGGCCTGCAGGAGCTCCAGATTGTTCTTTGGAGCGTACTCCGGAATCAGTGCCTCGTGCTAGTGTTTGATGTACAAGAGGCTTTTTGACGAACAGCGCCACTTGACGCAGGCCTCGTTGAATGCGAGCTGGCAGCTCCAACTGGTCGGCGAAGAGCGTCATCTTGACGGCGTATATGGCCTTGGCCATCCACCTTGCTTGGTGGTAGGCACCGGGAGCTCGGAATCGGATCTGTCCCTCGCTTACTCCGAGGAACAGGAGGCACAGTCGGAGGAGTTCATCGTAGTCCTCTCGTGGGTTGCTTCCGTCATGGAGAACTGTTTGCAGGAACGTAACCATCTGTACGCGGGGCAGCTCAAGGGCGTTCTCCAGTGGCTCCTCATCATTCAATGTGCGGTACGATCCACGATCAAGGGATTCCCAGCGTGACTGGAAGCGCTTGAAGGTTGGGATCTCGGGACCAGTGGAAGGGCCGCAGCACTTTTCGAAGACGTGCTTCAGGACAACCTCCAGTACGTGGTGCCGGCATGCCAGCCAGAGCAGGGAGCGACCGAGGAGATTTTCGAGGTGTACACAGACGCCTGCGAGCATGCCGCTGTTTGAGGCCGTCGTATCGAAGGAAAGGCCAATGATCTGCTCCCTGGCACCAACTCGCTCCACCTCCTGGAAAACCGTCCTTGCGACTTCTTGTCCCGTTCCATCTTGTGCGACGGGGACTCCCAGGATCTCCTCGAAGTTCTGTCCGGTCGCACCTACGGCAATGCGGTCCTCTGAAGCCCATTTCGAAGTCGCTTTGCGGGAGTAGTTTGCCGGCCCAGTGGAAACCAACGGAGGAGGATCCTTGAAGGCCTCCCTTTCCAGTTTTTAATGGGAAGTGTCTCCCTGTTCCTGGTCCTTGAACGATGGACAGTGCTCGGCGAAATGACAAGCTGACTGACATCGTGGGCCCAAATCCTTCGCTGTCGCGATGTAAACGCTCGGCCTGAACGCACGGACAGCCCTTCCGGTCCAGGCCGACGTTAGCCCCATATTTTGGGACAGCTTTTTGTTGGTGCTCGCCGGGGTAATTTTGTTGCCGGTGCCTTGAAGTCGCCGTCCTCATCTTCGACGATGTAGTAGACGATGAGGAAAGGCCAGATCGCGGGGGTAGGGGACCTTCTCCAGTAGGCGTTTTCCGTTTCAGCCTCCTGCTTCCGCTTTCGATTTTCCAACTTCTTAGCTGGCTTCCTTTTTCTTCTTTTTTTTCGCCACTTCGGCGACATCGACGCCGCCATGGACGAACTGGAAAAGATCTTCTCTCTGCGAAATGAGGAAGCTTTTGTCCTCATCCAAGATATCCCTCCTTTCAAGAACGTCTGCGCTGGAACGCAAGTCAACGCAGTGTGTTGGGACACGTATCCGTAAAATTGGGAAAATTATTTTAAGAAAACAAAGTATCTCAAGAACGTGACATGTTAGGACTAAACGGACTATGCCACTGCGTAGATCTCATCGAACCGGACAGAAAATAATTACGGCATTTTTCTGTTTAGATCAATAGTGTAGTCGGAAAATGCCAAAAATCAAATTAAGGCAAAATTTTGTGGAATTTTGCAGCCAGCAGGTATTTTAATTTTTAATTACATATATAAGTAAAAATGAATGAAGTATAAATTGTGTATAATGATGGTGTAAATACTTGTTATTCAATGTAATTTTCCCAGTGATGAATATTAGTGAAGATAGAGTAATGTTTGTATGCATTTATAGGGCGTAAATAAGCAAACTGATGGAAGAAATAGCTTTAAGAATCGTATATCGGCAAACAAAGGCCAGATTCGTGATCGCCATCAGTAGAAGCCCCTATAAACCGAGTTTTATCAAAATAGGGAGATATTTATTTGCGGCCAAAATCTGCAGGCCATGTATGGTCCAGGATTTTTTTTAGGAAATCACATTTTCATTAATATCACAGTAACCATACACGTAAGGACAAATTGGTATAGAACATAAAAGATGCAGCTCTTGAAGGCCGATCCGGTGGTATACGCGGAAGTGAAATTCATGCATAAATGAAGGCACAAATCAATGGTTTTTAAAAACTTTTAAAAAACGATATATCTCAAGAATGTGACATGTTAGGACTAAACGGACTGTGCCATTGCGTAGATCTCGTCAAACCGGACAAAAAGTATTTATGTGTTATTTCTGTTTAGATCAATAGTTTAGTCGGAAAAGGCCAAAAACCAAATGAGGCCAAAATTTTGAGGAATTTTGCAGCCAGAAAAAAAGATTTTTTTTATTTACATATATACGTAAAAATTATCTCAGTAATAATTGTGTATAATGACGTTGTAAATACTTGTTATTCAATGTAATTTTCCCAGTGATGAATATTAGTGGAGATGGAATAATGTTTGTATGCATTTATAGGGGGGAAATAACTATGATATTTTTTATTTACATATATACGTAAAAACAATCTCAGTAATAATTGTGTATCATGACAGTATATATAATTGTTACTCCATATAATTTCCCCAATAATGAATATTTGTTGATCGGTAAAAACCGTACGCTAATATTCATACTCTAACTCCCAAACCGTAAGTCGTATAGCGTTTGTACTTGACAAGCAAAAGATAGTAAACCCTACGTTGCTTCAAATATGTTAACGGCCATTGGGCCGACAAAAGTCGGTTAAACTCTTCACAATGAAAAAACCGTAAAATTCATACGTGGCAACTCGCGAACCAAAAGTCACAGACCATTGGTGATGGTTTCCGCTAGACAGGCAATGGCCGCACAACAAAACATGTGTTCTAAACGTTGGCCGTTAAATGTCCAATGAACGCGTCACAATGAAAAAACCGTAAAATCCATACTTGGCAAATCAAGAACCAAAAGTCACAGAACGTTGGTGATGGTTTCCCCAAGACCGGCAACGGACGTACAACAAAACTTGTATTCCAACTGTAGGCCGTTACATTTCAAATAAAAGCGTCAGATCGAAAAAACCGGTCTAAGTCCAGCTCACGTTCCTCTATTATATATATATATATATATATATTATATAATATATATGATATATATAATATAATATATATATATATATATATATATATGATATATATATATATATTATATAATATATATATATATATATAGCGGGGATTTATGCGGGGCGGGGCGGGGCAGGCTCAGAGGGGTTTTTCGTACAGTAAAGCCACTTACGGTCGAGATTCAAGAAATTTCACTGCGGACAAAGTTGTAGAGGGCCACAAGCTCTATCGGAAGTGTGGCCTCAACATTTCATTCAGACCTACACTAAGTCCGCCAGACGCCACGAAGCTCACCTGAAAACCACTATAATTCACTTTAAACTCACAGTAAAGCCACTTAAGTTCGAGATTCGATAAATTTTACTGAGGACCAAGTTGTAGAGCGCAGAAAACTCTAGCGGAAATGTGCTATTAATGTGCTAATAATATTATAAATTCTAATTAATAATTAATATTTCTTGATCGGGAAGCTAATATTCATACTCTAACTCCCAAACCGTAAGTCGTAGAGCGTTTGTACTTGACAGGCAAAAGATAGTAAATCTTACGTTGCTTCAAATATGTTAACGGTCATTGGGCCGACAAAAGTCGCATAAACGCGTCACAACGAAAAAACCGTAAAATTCATACGTGGCAACTCGCGAACCAAAAGTCACAGACTATTGTTGATAGTTTCCGCTAGACCGGCAATTAGAGAGAACTGAAACTCGAGAAATGCCAGTGGTCGCTGGCAGTTTTAACTCAAAGGTTGGTCTACTGTTTTTTCCCTCCGCGACTAATTTTTTTCAAAAATTTAAATTTCGCGATAAAACATTGATGCACCCAATCTGAAAACCAAAAAATTAGTTCTTCTGTTGTTCTACTAATTTATATGGATGACATGCATTACGAGGGAACGTTCTATAATAGCAATTAATGCAAATTACTCGCCTCGTGTAGCAAAGCTTAATATATTTTTTACATTTTATTTTGGGTGGCATGTAAAATTTGGGCGATGTTCACACTGTTTCTAAGACAGTACTGCTGCGTCGGGCAAACGCTTGTCAAAATACAATAAGCAAGCCTTGGAAAAACGAAGAATAAGGAATGCCGAAATGGGCTTGCTGCTGCGACAATGTAGGTTTATAATTGGGGGAGGCGATACGCCGCGGCGGGGGTGGTGGGCGGGGAGATTGTGGCGGGGAGTTTGATCAAAACATTGCCACTTCACGCGTCGACTCATTGCACTTCCGGGCTTTCTATCTGATTGATACACAATAATAACAGGGAAAAAAGACTGCCTAGGTAAAGATAACTTCTAAACATTCGTTATTGACTATATAATATCATAGAGTAGCATTTACCTCGCCTCCTCAACTATAACCTACTTGGTTATTTTGGGTTATATACAATGTTTTACAGAATCAGGCTTTTATACAATATACATATAGAAAAAAATCGTTCTTAATATTATACTTGTGTGTTTTTTAAATGCAGTGGAATAAGCCCATATTTTCTTTCAAGTTGACCAATTTTCACCAAATTGTGAGTTAAAACTGCAGCGACCACTGGCATTTTCGGAGTTGCAGTTCTCTCTAATTACCGCACAACAAAACATGTATTCAAACGTGGGCCGTTAAATGTCAATAAACGCGTCACAACGAAAAACGTTTTAAACCATACGGCAATCGGGGGAAATAAATTCACAGAAAAATTCGGGACGGGGTTTTTAGAAAAACATTGACGTAGAACAAAACTGTATTCAAACGTAGGCGTAAACATTTCAAATAAACGTGCAGCACGCAAGACACGGTCGAAGTCCAAATCAGTTCTTTCCCTTATAATATAAATGGAAAGTGTGTCGTTGTCTGTCTGTCGTCTGTCTGTGTGTTGGGTGTGTGGGTGTGTGTGTGGTTGGTGGTGTGTGGTGTGTGTGTGGTATAGGTTCCGCCCCTGGCGCAATCACCTCATATGGGACATTTTGGAACCAGGGCGACAGGGAAAGGTTTTAAGTCCAATTATGAGATGATCCCATCACTTTTTTTTTTTTTTTTTTAAAAAGCCTATTAGCGAGAATTGTGAAAAAAAATGGGTTTCGAGAATGAGGAAACCTTGATGTAGGTGATGGTAAGGTGAGTGAAAGGGTGGGTGATGGGTAATGGGTGTGGGTGATGGGTGGTGAAGGGTGGGGTGAGGGGGGGGTGATGGGTGATGGGTGAGGGAATAGGTGGGGGGTGTGAGTAAGGGTGAGTAAGGGTGTGGTGAGGGTAATGGGTGAGTGAATGGGTTGGTGGTGATGGGTATGGGTGAGTGAATGGGTGTGTGGGATGGGTAATGGGTGAGGAAGGGTGGGGGTGATGGGTAATGGGTGAGTGAATGGGTGTGTGGTGATGGGTAATGGGTGAGTGAATGTGGGTGGGGGGGATGGTAATGGGTGAGTGAATGGGGGTGTGGTGATGGGTAATGGGTGAGTGAAGGGTGGGGGGTGAGGGGTAATGGTGAGTGAATGGTGGGGGTATGGTAATGGGTGAGTGAAGGGTGGGGGGTGATGGGTAATGGGTGAGTGAATGGGTGGGGGGTGATGGGTAATGGGTGAGTGAATGGGTGGGGGGAATACATACATTTCTACATCCATGATTTCAGGAAAGTTAGAAGGGGCTATCTGGAGAGTGCGTGTTTGGTGGGCCGAAGCCCACCATTATATATATATATGGCGTGGATTTATGCGGGGCGGGGCGGGGCGGGGCAGGCTCAGAGGGGTTTATCGTACAGAAAAGCCACTTACGGTCGCGATGCAAAAAATTTAACTGATGACCAAGTTGTAGAGGGCCACAAGGTCTATCGGAAGTGTGGTCGCAACATTTCATTCAGACCTACACTAAGTCCGCCAGACACCACGAAGCTCCCCAGAAAACCACTATAATTCACTTTAAACTCACAGAGAAGCCACTTAAGTTCGAGATTCGATAAATTTCACTGAGGACCAAGTTGTAGAGTGCAGAAAACTCTATCGGAAATGTGTCCTCGACATTGCCGTAACCCTAAAATTAAGTCGCCAGACGCCATAAAGGTCACTTCTCATACAAAATAGTTTCTAGCTTATTTTAAAATCTGCGATGTGGGTGCGCAGTCGCAGATCT
>JACEEZ010022849.1:170056-187556 GCA_016584305.1 Chionoecetes opilio
TCCAGAAGTCCCGGTAGTCGGCCCGGGCTGGGCGTGGTCGAGAAGCGGGGAAGTTGACCAGCAGCTGTCCCGCTCCGGAACGTCATCGGCGGTGAACGGCTCCGGCGTGGTCCTGTCGATGAACTCCCACCCGCCTTGGAACCTCTTGAACAGCTGGATGTCGGGGCCGCTCGAGACTCCAAGGCAGGTGGAGAAGGCCTTCTCCAGGACCAGTGTACACGTGGTGCCGGCAGGCCGGTGGAGGACGGGCCGATCCAGCTTCTGCTCGATGAGGGTACAAGCCCCGTCACCACCCCGCTGTTCACCGCCGTGGTGTCGAAGCTGAGACCCCCGGACCCGCTCCTCCAGCTCCCAAGTCCTCCAGCGCTGTGACCCACGGCCTGAGCGCAGTCCTGTCTCGGCCGGACGGGAGCTTGGGGACGGTGAGGAGCTTGACCACTCCGCCCCCGAACACCGGGACCGGGAGCCGGTCGACGCTCCCTCCCCCGCCATCGCTCTCCGGGACGATCTTTCCGTCCCAGTGGACGATGAGAACGGCGTCGGGTTGAACGCGGCCTTTATCCCTTGGCAGCCTCCTCTCGGAACTTCATCCGAGCGCGCCTGAAAGGATTCGCGGTTCAGCACCAGCTCGGCGGGGTTTGTGTCCTAAGTTTCCCTGCTGCAGCTGACAACACGTGAACCGCATTGCGGTTGGGACACCTTGGTCCGGTCGAGCGCGGCGGCCAGTTCACTGTTGAGGACGGACTTTCGCACGCTCGCCCGCATGCGCTTCGGAGTATGTGCCGACGTTGAGGGCCTCTCGTCGTCGCCATCGTTGAAGACTTCCCTTCGTGTGCGCGCCGCAACGGCCGGGTAGGACTGTTGCCGGCACTGGCCTGGAGTCGGAAGAACTGCCCGCGGAAGAACTGCTCAAAAGCACAACGGGCCCCGGGCAAGCTCAAGGCACACTTTCCGCCTCCGCTTCCGCCCGCCGGCGATTCGTTGACTCCAACTTCTCCTTGACCTTTTCTCTTTGACAGCAAGGGACATGTCTCGAGAACCGAGAGAACCGCGGGGCTCGTCCTCCCTTTGGGGCCCGCAGGAAGGACCCGGGCCTCTTCCTCTGTGAGGAGTGTAAGCGCATCTTTGGTGCGGGGATGTCGAAGGGCGACGCAGGGATGCGACGAATGCCTCTTCCCTCGCCCCCTGGGTCGGCCCGCGCTTCGACTTTCTCTTCTTCAAGGAGACCCACTCATCGTAGAGTCGGATGAGTTTGTCGCGCGCCCGGTGGGCTGCTGGACTGGAATGCGTGCCCGGGCCCAGAATGCGGTACCTCATCGATCAACCTTGGCGCCGCGGGCTTCTTCTCGTGCCTTCAGTTCCAAATGAGGTGCAGGAACAGACGGAGAGCTTGTTTCCCCGTGTTGGGAGTCGGCTTCCCGTAAGTTCGTTCGTGTACTATGTACAAGGTACACAGTCGTGTTTGACCTAGTCGTCGCCATCGCAACTCTGGGGAAACAGGAGAAGGGAAGGCTATTATTAGTCAATTATATAAAATTTTATGTAATGCGTCAAAAGAAGAAACATGTCAAATGGATGAGGATGATTGGAAATTTCCTGAGGAACAGCACTTTCTGGGCAAAAAAAATGTAACAGAGCGAATAAAAAACGAACCAAACTGTTATAGAGGCGTTGGTAAAAAGTTTCTAAGAGCCCACGGTGCCAACCGACACTCCTTTCCGGTCGAAACGTGCACTAAGACTGAGCCAACCAACGGGGAAAATACGCCCGGAACGCGGGGTAACGAGTTTTTGCCTGTTTTTGGGCCTGACCTGGCCTGGCTCCGATCGACCCCGGGAAATGGTGTAATAAAACAATTGTTAGACAAAAAAAAACCAAAGTACGTCGGAAATGCAATTTAATGATGGAAAATGTTGTTCGAAATATGTTTAAAGTAAATTTGGAAAAAGTTGAAATTTTTTTCCCCAAAAATGTCAACTTTGCCTCAAATTTGCGACCTCTAAATATTAATATTTTAAAAATCCTTTTGCACACATTATTTTTTACGGGAATGAAACCAGAAACCACCCGCACACCTAAAATCGGATAAAATAAAATTCACTATATGGCTAAGTGCCACCCCAAATTATATAATTTTATATTAATATATTTTTATTATAATATATATATATATATATATTATAATTTATATAAAATATATATATTATATATATATATATATATCAGAGGTGGCATCGCAAAAAAATTCCCAATTCCGCAATCGCAATTCTGCAATTTTTTCAGATAGGCCTTTTCGCATCACAATTCCGCAATTCCGAATTCCGCAAGCTAATTTGCTCTTAAAAACAATTCATTTAGACTCTTTAAACAAAAACCCACAATTAAAGCAAAAAATGTCTCTAGACTTTTTATTTGTGTTTAAACTTCTGTATTCCTATTCTGTTTCTGTCTATACTTGTTACTTGTCCTTCACCATTAAGTCTGTCTCTTTTTGGGGTTTTCTTTACTTGTACACTGCAAAAGTCTATACTGGCTAGTAATCACTAATCTAAGTAATCTACTAATCTTCCTCCTCCTCCTCCTCCTCCTCCCCTCCTCCTCCTCCTCCTCCTCCTCCCCTCCTCTCCTCCTCTCCACCACTTTTTCTGTTCAGCATGTGAGGTGGCAACTAATCACACACACGGCCAGCGTAAACGCCTCTCATCCAAGTTCCAGCCCGCACTGACTGAGTGACTGTGCTACACTTGGCAAGTTGGCAGTTAGGCATTGTTGGTCTGCACAATATTTGGTGGGAACCTTATCACTTGCACTTTGAAGGTGTGACCTTCACATTTATTGCGATTTGCGTTTCAAATGTTGCGGTCCGCAACCCGCAATTCTGTAACAAAAAAAAAAAAAATTATTTTTTCCAGGCACCTATAAATGCGCAATTCGCAACCGATTTTTACCATTCGGCAAGTTGCGGAATTGCGGACTAAAATTCCGGAATGCCTACCTTTTGATATATATACGTATATATATATATATAATTTATCATATATTATATATATATTATATATATATGTATATATATATATATATATATATATTATATATATATAATATATATATATATAATACGTATATCTATCTATAATAAATCTAAGCGAAAGTGTGTGTGTGTGTGTGTGGGTGTGGATAGTTCCGCCCCCCGTGGCGGAATCCCATCATAGTGGCACATTTTTTGGAACAGGTTTGACCATGGAATGTTTTAAGCCTACTTATGGGATTATCCGATCAACTTATTTTTCTTTTATTTTTAGTACCTATTAGCGAGAATGTTTGAAAAGTGGGTTGTGAGAAATTGAGGAAACCTTGATGAGGGTGATAGGAATGGGTGAGTGAATGGGTGGGGGATGGGTTAATGGTTGTGGGTTGATGGGTGAGTGAATGGGTGGTGGGTGATGGGTTGGGTGTGGGTGATGGTGGTGGGGGGTTGATGGTCATGGGTGAGTGAATGGGTGGGGTGATGGTAATGGGTGTGGGGTGATGGGTGAGTGAATGGGTGGGGGGTGATGGGTGATGGGTGGAGGGAATAGTGGGGGTGATGGTAATAGGTGAGTGAATGGGGTGAGTGAAGGTGGGGATGTGGGTACTGGGTGAGTGAATGGTGGGGGTAAGTGGGAATGGTTAATGTTGAATGGGTTTTGGGGTGATGTGAATTGGTTGGCGTTAATACATACATTTCTATATCCATGATATCAGGAAAGTTAGAAGGGGCCTATCTGGAGAGTCTGTGTTTTGGTGGGCTGAAAGGCCCCCAATAGCCCTCCGCAGGCGCTAGCCAAAAAGTCCCGCCGAAGGGCGGCTTTGCGCTAGTATATATATATATATATATATATATATATTATATAAATTCTATATATATATTATATATATATCTATATAACATATACAGGAGGTTCGTTATACGAGCATTCGGTATAAACAGACTCCGATGAACGAGTATTGTGTAAATTAGGGTCTATTTTTTCAATTACCGATCGAAAATCCATGCTACACTTCACACCTGGGTGAGTAAAATTATCAAGTTTCCAAAATGCGCGCCGTACCACTCCGGGCTGGACTAGGGGATTTTGTTGACCCAATGAGGTCACCCCTAGCAAGCCTGTGACCTGAAGGGTAATTAAGCATATGGCGGGGCCTGACCTTTAGGGTTAATTAGCAGGTGTGCGGCCCCCACCCTGGGACTGCATTCATGTCCACCCTAGCAAGGCGTGGCTGAAGGGTAAGTAAGCATATTGCGCGGCCTGACCTTTAGGGTATTAGCAGGTGTGCGGCCCCAAACCTTGGGACTGCAGTCAGGTCACCCCTGCAGCCGGGACTGAGGATAATTAAGCATATTGCGCGGCCTGACCTTAGGGCTACTTAGCAGGTGTCGGCCCCGAACCTTGGGACTGCAGTCAGGTCACCCCTAGCAAGCCGTGACCTGAAAGGGTAATTAGCATAGGGCAGCGGCCTGACCCTTTAGGGGTACTTAGCAGGTGTGCGGCACCACCTGGACCACTACACTACCTTCTCTTGTATCACGCGCTTCCCCTACATTACAACGTCTTTTTGCTAAAAAGTTTGCATGTTTTATGTGTAATTATGTGCAGTTTATGTTATTTTTGTGTGCTTTTTCTCTTTCAGAATGCTTTTTCTACAGAATAGGTAGTAACAGTGTGGGTAATCTAGACGATGTGTGTTTTGTTGTGTTTGCTATAGTTTTATGTTTTAGCCTTGGGGGGGGAGAAGTGTGAGAGTGAAGGGCAAAAAACTGGTGTTTTTTTGTGGCTTTTTTAAATTGAAATGGGGTCCTGGAACCTAAACCTATATTTTAACCATTTAGTTTTAGGTGTTTCGTTATACGAGATTTTCGCTTACGAGTATGCCAGGTCGAACCTACCTGCTCCGTATCTTCGGGACCGTCCCCTGTACCTGGAAATCCCTGCAAACTTTCCGGAGAATCTACCTTATTTATCTAACCGAGGAAGATTAAAAGCAGAAAAAAAGACAACCTTTAAAGCTTATAAAAACGCCAAAGGATGATAGCACACAACCTTTTCACTTCCCATGAAAAAATATTATATCAAACTTCTAATACTAACTTTCACTCATCCATTGAAGAAAAAAATTCTAATCTGAGAAATCCCTACTAAGCCCTTATAACCTATGGCTAAAAAACTCTGACAGCTCTATGATCATTTATAACACTGCATTCTCCATACGTTATTAATGTCCTATCCAACTCTACCGTATAGACAGCCCTATATAATTTAATAACACTGCATTCTCCATACTTATTAATGCTCCTAAATCACTCTACAGTATGACAGCCCTTTATAATTATAACGCATTCTCCATACTCTTAACCAAGCTCCTATCACTCCTAACTGACATTCCTATTATAATTTATAACAGCATTCTCCATACTCTTAACCAGCTCCTATCACTTCTATACTATGACACCCCTTGAATTAATTTAATAACAGCATTCTCCATACTCTTAACCAAGCTCCCATCACCTCTACATGACAGCCCTATGATAATTTAGAAACACTGCATTCTCCTTACTCTTAACCAAGCTCCCATCACTCCTACAGTAGACAGCCCTATGATAATTTATAACACTGGCACTTCTCCATACTCTTAACCAAGCTCCCCATCACTCCCTAACACTGACAGCCCTATGAGAATTTATAACACGGCATTCTCCATAACTCTAACCAGCTCCGATCACTCCCTACACTGACGCCCTTGAGAATTTAAACACAGCAGTCTCCTTACTCTTAACAGCTCCTCATCCCTCCTACACTGACAGCCCTATGAGAATTTATAAGCCAGCATTCTCCATACTCTTAACCAAGCTCCTAGGCACCTAATACAAATCACCAAGAAGCCTATGTCACCTCTTTGACAACCCTATGAATCATTTCTCGGCCATATTCTCCATATCAAGGCCTGGCTTAAGGTGTTAGTCCTATCACTTCTCTCATATGTCCTCTATGTCTCCTCTCTCATGTCTCTCTCTATGTCTCTCTATGTCCTCTCTATGTACTCTGTACTGCTTCTTTCATATACTTGTACATCTCATGCTCATTTCATAGGCCATAATCATATTCACACATGCTCAGACAAAGTTTTAGAATGGACTCAATGACTTTCATTTATGGGATTTTAAAGTGACTCAGAATACGTGAAATTTTAAGTTGTGCGTTTTTGAACCTACATTTTAGAACAAGGATATCCTAATTAGGGAAGCCTTAAGTGATTTCAAGAATGGTTGTTAAGTAATCACAGTCCCAGAAACTTATCTATTCACTAGTTCATTATACATAAGCTCTTATTCATTTCTTTATTCATAGATTTTTTATATATTACGTATCAATTATACCGGCCAATGTCGAAAAAATGGCCTGAAATAATTACCTTAAAACAGAATTCTTAGCTACTCTTCTTCCTCCTCCTCCACCACCACCTAATCACTGCCTTCCATCCTCCACCCAATCACTGATCCACTATTCCTCTTTCAACAATCACTTTTTACATCTTTTTCCTCCAACCCAATCACTACTAACCAATGCTCCTCTTCCCCCAATCACTGCTCCACTATTCCTCTTCCTCCACCCAATCACTGCTCCACTCTTCCTCCTCCTTCCACCCAATCACTGTTCGCTTATTCCTCTCCCTCCACCCATCACTGCTCCACTATTCCTCACTCCTCCCTCCCCCAATCACTGCTCCCTTCCTCCTCCTCCACCAATCACTGGGCTCCAAGCTATCCTCCTCCTCCTCCACCCAATCACTGCGTCCACTATTCCTCCTCCTCCACCCAATAACTATTAACCATTCCTCCTCCTCCACCCAATCACTGCTCTAGCTATCCTCCTCCTCCCCCAATCACTGCCTGCTAATTCTCCACCTCCCCCCAATCACTTCTCCACTATTCCCTCCTCCTCCTCCACCCAATCACTGCCTCTAATACTCCACCCTCCCCACCATCATTGCTCCACTATTTCTCTTCTCCTCCACCCAATCACATGCCTCTAATTCTCCACTCCCCCCCAATCACTACTAACCATTTCCTCCTCCTCCACCCAATCACTGCCTCTAATTCTCCACCTCCCCCCAATCACTGCTCTACTATTCCTCCTCCTCCTCCACCCCCCATTGCTATTTTTCCTCATACCATCAAGAGACTTGAATCAAAATGAGTACAGACAGTTAAATCATCATAATTTAGTTTAAGTGAAGGAATGAGTTTTAGAAAATTAATACGACCGAAACTAATCTCTTGAATAGAATGTTACCTCTTGCTTGATGACGAGGTAACAATGCCTCGGGATAATTGTAACAACACCACCGGAAGAAAGATCAGAGAGAGATATGAGTAGAAGGTATAGAAACAAAAAAACTAATATATAATATATTATATATATATATATTATATATATATAGATCTATATATTATTATTGCAACGAACTATTTTCCTTACGCTTTCACTGTCGCTCGCTACACTACCACGGGCTGCTCTCTTGAGAGTCAGGGAAGCGGCGGTGCTTAAAGTAATTCCGTCCAGACCCAAATTTTTTTTGCCGAATTATGTTGAATGGTACATTCAAAACACCTAATCCACTAAAAAATCATTGATTTCCAGTTCTTATTTCCGTAAAACACGACTTTTGTAAAAATGCGCGCGCAAAAAGAATTCTTCCCTCCAACAGGGCTAACGACTGTTATTGATGACGTCATAACAGGGCCGCCCGCGACACTCTGTCTGACACCTGTCGGCAAATTGTTATGATGAGCGATTGTACTTCGTGTCAGACAGTGAATCCTGTCGCTGTGACAGTCTAGAGTACGATGCTCATCTGACACCGAAAGAAATGACGCTGGTCATGTATACTATGAGGAAAACGAACCTCAGATTGTCATAGATTCCTATATGTTTGAGCCGCGAGTACGAGGTGGATGAACAAGGTGTTGCAGAGCCTGAGGTTCAGCAGGAGGACCTGAGGCACTTCTCCAAAACAATGGATTTGTAATAAGGTTAAACATAGTGTGTGTTGGAATCACAGACAATGAAGGTACTTTCGAGAAAATCCTATGGGTATGAGTTTTGGAGGCTACATCAAAAGTCCATTACTACTCGAGACCACGACTAGCATTAACTACAGCATAAGATTGGAAATTATGCGGGCGGGAAGGCGAGAAAGTGTGACAGCCACAACCACCACAGGGTCTCTACCACAGGGCAGAATCGCCCACTCCAACACTAGGTTTACTTGGTTTACTTGGTCTTGTAGAGGCAAAGCTCACAGTCGTGGGGTCCATCGCTAAACCCTCCACTACACAACCTTTATCAACACAACTGCTCGCCCACCACTATATAGGCTTGAATCACCACAACCACACGCCACTCCGCCAGTCCCACTCCTACACACGCCACTCCTTTTCCGTGTGCAAACTTTTCTCGAAAGGCACAGCTGTCCTTGCTGCACCCATAAAGGATGCCTGCTGTGTCATATAGCAAAACAAATCTATTCAGAAACACCCAAATATCGTCAAGTACTATATTTATCTCTGTTTTACGTGCCTCTCTGACCAAGCGCGGGAAGATGAGCCTCCCTGATGCTTAAATTTCACCAGAGCCTGAGCCTTAGCCTCTGCAACCTTGAGAGCGTTTTGAAAACTCGGGGATTTGCAGATTTTGATTGCGGATTATTTAAAAAACGGCTGACTGGATACAAAAAGTGACGACGTATTGTTGACATACTCGTTAATGGCTATGATTTGATTGCATTAAATCAGGAATGATGAAATCGTCTGGACGATTACATCGTCCAACGGATTTCATCATTCCTGATTTAATGCCAATCAAATCATAGCCATTAAGGGGGGGGGGGGGCGAGTATGTCAAACATACGTCGTCAGCTTTTTGTATCCATTCAGCCGTTTTTTTTAAATAATCCGCAATCAAAATCTGCAAATTTCCCCGATTTTCAAAACCTCTCAAGGTTTGCAGAGGCTCAGGCTCAGGCTCGTGACATAGCATCAGGAGGCTCATCTTCACGCGCTTGGTCCAGAGAGGCACGTAAAACAGAGATAAATATAGTAACTTGAAGATATTTGGTGTTTCTGATAGATTTGTTTTTGCTATATGCCACATGCTGCATCCTTTAATGGTGCAGCAAGACAGCTGTGCCTTTCGAGAAAAGTTTGCACACGTAAAGGAGTGGCGTGTGTAGGAGTGGACTGGCGGAAGTGGGCGTGTTGTGATTCACGCCTATAGTGTGTTTGGGCGAGCAGTTGTGTTGATAAACGGTGGTATTGAGGGTAGCGATGGACCACCACAACTGTGAGCTTTGCCTCTAACAAGACAGTAACCAAGTAAACCAAGTGTGGAGTGGTCGTGCCCTGTGGTGAGAGACCCTGTGGTGGTGTGGCTGTCACACTTTCTGCCTTCCCGCCCGCATATTTTCCAACTCTATGCTGTAGTTAATGCAGTATGTGGTCTCCGAGTAATGAACGTTTTGACTGTAGCCTCCAAAACTAACCATAGGATTTTCTCGAAAGTACCTTCATTGTGATTCCCACACACACATGGTTTAACCTATTTACCAATCCATGTTTTGGAGAAGTGCCGGTCCTCCTGCTGAACCTCAGGCTCTGCTACACCTGTTCATCCACCTCGTACTCGGGCTCAAACATTAGGATCCTATGACAATTGAGGTTCGTTTCCTCATAGTATACATGACAGCGTCCATTTCTTTTCGTGTCAGATTGACATCGTACTTCTAGATCTGTCCACAGCTGCAGATTCACTGTCTGGACCCGAAGTAAATCGCTCATCATAACATTTGCCGACAGTGTCCCAGACAGAGTGTCTGCGGCGTCCTGTTTCTGACGTCATCAATACAGTTCCGTAGCCCTGTTGGAGGGAAGAATTCCCTTTTTTCGCGCGCTTTTACAAAAGTCGTGTTTTTTACGGATAAGACCTGGAAATCAATTATTTTTGGTGGATTAGGTGTGTTGAATGTACTTCAACATAATTCGGCAAAAAAATTTGGGTTCTGGACGATTACTTTTAAGCACCTGCCTGCTCCCTGACTCCTCAGAGGCAAGCCCGGTGTAGTGTAGCGATGACAGTGAAGTAAGGAAATAGTTTCGTTGCAATATATATATAATATATATAGATATATATATATATATATATATAGATATATTATATAATTAGTTTTTTTTGTTTCTATACCTTCTATCAATCTCTCTCTGATTTTTCTTCCGTGTGTGTTGTTATTATCCCGAGGCATTGTTCTCTTCATCAATGCCAAGATGTTAACATTCTATCAAGAGATGTCGTTCTGGTCGTATTAATTCTTCTTAAAACTATTCCTTCACTACAACTAAATTATGCGATTTAACTTTCTGTTACTCATTTTGATTCAATGTCCTCTTGATTGGATGAGGGAAAAAATAGCAATGGGGGAGGAGGAGGAGGAATAGTAGAGCAGTGATTGGGGGGAGGTTGGAGATTAGAGGCATGGATTGGGTGGAGGAGGAGGATGTTAGTAGTGATTGGGGGGAGGGGAGAATTAGAGGCAGTGATTGGGTGGAGGAGAAGAAATATTGAGCAATGATGGTGGGAGGTGAGTATTAGGCTGTGATTGGTGTAGGAGGAGGAGAATAGTTAGCAAGTTATTGGGGGGAGGTGGAGAATTAAGGCAGTGATTGGGTGGAGGAGGAGGAATAGTAGAGCAGTGATTGGGTGAGGAGGATGAATGGTTAATAGTTATTGGTGGAGAGGAGAATAGTGGAGCAGTGATTGGTGGAGGAGGAGGAGGAATAGTGGAGGCAGTGATTGGTGAGGAGGAGGATGGAGCAAGTGGGTTGGTGGAGGAGGAGGGAGGGAATAGCGGAGCAGTGATTGTGGTGGAGGGAGGAGATAATGGAACATTGGATTGGGTGAAGGGAGGAGCAATAGTGTAGCAGTGATGGGGGTGGCGTAAGAGGAATAGTGGAGCAGTGATTGGGTGGAAGAGGAGCATTGTTTAGTAGTGATTGGGTGGAGGAAAAAGAGTAAAAGTGATTGTGTGAAGAGGAATAAGTGGGATCATTGATTGGTGGAGGATTGGAGGCAGTGATTAGGTGTTGGTGGAGGAGGAGAAGAAATTAGCTAAGAATTCTGTTTTTCATTGTAATTATTTCAGGCCATTTTTTTCGAATTGGCCGGTAAATGATACGTAATATATTAAAAAATCTATAATAAGAAATGAAATAGAGCTTATTTTATAAATGAACTAAGTGAATAGAATTAAGTTTCTGGACTGTGGATTACTTAACCACCTTCTTGAAATCACTTAAGTCTTCCCTAAATTATGATCTCCTTGTTCTAAAACGTAGTTCAAAATACGCACACTTAAAATTTCAGTTTCGAGTCACTTTAAAATTCCACATTAAGGAAAGTCATTGAGTCCATTCTAAAAACCCTTGTCTGAGCATTTCTGAATATGATATTGGCTATGGAAATGAGGCATGAGATGTTACAAGTTATATGAAAGAAGCCGTACAGAGACATAGAGAGACATAGAGAGACATAGAGAGAGACATAGAGAGAGACATAGAGAGACATATGAAGAAGTGAATAGGACATACAACCTTAAGCCAGCATGCTATGGAAATACTGGCCTAGAAATGATCATAGGGTTTGTCAAAGAGGTGACATAGGCTCTTGTGTTATTGTATAGGAGTGATAGTGAGCTTGTTAAGAGTATGGAAATGCTGCTATAAATTCTCATAGGGCGTCAGTGTAGGAGTGATGGGAGCTTTGTTAGAAGTAAGGAGAATGCTGTGTTATACATTCTCATCGGGCTGCAGTGTAGGATGGATAGGAGCTTGGTTAAGAGTATGGAGATGCCGTTTATAAAATTCTCATAGGGCTGTCAGTGGTAGGAGTGATGGACTTGGTTAAGATATGGGAGAATGCAGTGTTATAAAATTATCATAGGGCTGTCATGTACTGTAGGAGTGATGGGAGCTTGGTTAAGAGTAAGAAGAATGCGTTTTTATAAATTATCATAGGGCTGGTCATACTGTAGGAGTGATGGGAGCTTGGTTTAAGAGTATGGAGATGCTGTATAAATTATCATGGGTGTCATAGTATAGAAGTGATAGGAGCTTGGGTAAGAGTATGGAGAATGCTGTTTAAATTCATAGGATGTCAGGTGTAGGGTGATAGGGCTTGTAAGAGTATTCAGAAATGCTGGATAAATTATCATAGGGCTGTCATACTGTAGGAGTGGATAGGACATTAATAAAGGTATGGAGAATGCAGTGTTATGAAATTATCATAGGGCTGTCATACTGTAGGAGTGATAGGACATTAATAAAGTATGGAGAATGCAGTGCTTTATAAAGGATCAGAGGGCTGTCATAGTGTTTTAGCCATAGGTTATATAGGGCTTATGTAGGGATTTCCCCTCCCCCAAGGGTTAGAATTTTTTTTTTCTTCAATGGATGAGTGAAAAGTTTTTTTTAGGGTTTTAAAAAAAAAATTAGAAGTTTGAATATAATTATTTTTTCCATGGTGAAGTGAAAGGTTTGTTGTGCTATCATCCTTTTGCGTTTTATAAGCTTTAAATTGTTGTCTTTTTTTCTGCTTTAAATCTTCCTCTTAGATAAATTAAGGTTAATTCTCGGAAAGTTTGCAGATTTCCAGTACAGGAGTCCCGAAGATACGAGCAGTTAGGTTCGACTGGCATACTCGTACAGCGAATCTTCGTATAACGAAACACATACTAATGGTAAATTAGGTTTTGGTTCCAGACCCCATCAATTTAAAAAGCCAAAAAAACACATGTTTTCAAGCTAAATCAACTATAGCAAACACAACAACACACATCGTCTATATTACCCACACTGACTACCTATCTGTAGAAAAAGCATCTGAAAGAGAAATAGCACACAAAATAACATAACTGCACATTTAATTAAACATAAAACATGCATACCTAGCAAAAAAGACGTTGTAATGTAAGGGAAAGCCGCGTGATAGCAAGAGCAGTAAGTGTAGTGGGTCCAAAGGTTGGGGCCGCACACCCTGCTAATTACCCCTAAAGGTCAGGCCGCGCCATATGCTTATTACCCTTCAGGTCACGGCTTGCTAGGGTTGACCCTGACTGCAGTCCCAATGTTGGGCCGCACACCTTGCTAAATTAGCCATAAGTCAGGCCGCGCCATATGCTTATTACTCCTCGGTTCACGGCTTGCTAGGGGTGACCTGACTGCATTCCCAAGGTTTGGGGCGCACAACCTGCTAATTACCCCTAAAGGTCAGCGCGCCATATGATTTAATTACCCTTCAGGCCACGCCTTGCTTAGGGGTGCCTGAGCAGTCCCAAGGTTGGGGCGCACACCTGCTAATTACCCCTAAGGTCAGGCCCCGCCATATGCCTTAATTCCCTTCAGTCACGGCCTTGCTAGGTTGAACCTCATTGGGGTCAACAAAATCCCCCTATGTCCACCCGGAGTGTACGGCGCGCATTGACTTGATAATTTTACTCACCCCAGTTGATGTCCGTTAGCATTGGATTTTCGATCTCGTATATTGAAATAGCACCTAATTTAACACATCTCGTATATCGGAGTCTCGTATCCCTAATGCTCGTCATAACGAACCTCCCTGTATATGTTATATATATATATATATATATATCTATATATATATATATATTATATATATATATATATCTATATTTATACTAGCCGCAAAGCCGCCTTCGGGCGACTTTTTGGCTAGCTCCGCGGAGCTATTGGTGGCTTCAGCCCACCAAACACAGACTCTCCAGATTCGCCCCTTCTAACTTTCCTGATATCATGATATAGAAATGTATGTAATTAACGCACCATTCACATCACCCCCACCATTCACTCCAATTGCCCATTACCCCCCACCCATTCACTCACCCATTACCCATCATCCACCACCCATTCACTCACCCAGTTCACTCACCTATTACCCATCACCCCCACCTATTCCCTCACCCATCACCCATCACCCCCCCCATTCACTCACCCATCCCCACACCCTTACCCATTCACCCCACCCATCACTCACCCATTACCCATCCCCCCCACCCATCCCCATCACAACCCCCAACCCATCACCCCCCACCCATTCACTCACCCTCACCCCACACCCATACGCCATCACCCCACCCATTCACTCACCCATTACCTATCACCTACATCAGGTTCCTCACTTCTCACAACCCACTTTTCAAAATCTCGCTAATAAGGCCTACTAAAAATAAAAGAAAATAAGTGATCGGATCATCATAAGTAGGCTTAAAACCTTCCCTGGTCAACCTGGTTCCAAAATCTGTGCCATATGATGGGATCCGCCACGGGGGGCGGAACCTAGTACCACACCCCCAACACACACACACACACTTTCGCTTAGATTATTTCTAGATAATATACGTATATATATATATATATATATATATTATTATATTATATATATTATTATATATATATATATTAGATTATATATATATATAATATGTTATAAATTATATATATATATATACGTATATATATCAAAGGTAGCATTCCGAATTTTAGTCCGCTTCCGCAACTTGCCGAATGGTAAAATTCGGTTGCGGAATGCGCATTTACGGATGCCTGAAAAAAATGCAGAAATTGCGGGTTGCGGACCCGCAACATTTTGAAACGCAATCGCCATAATTGGTGACGTCCCACTTCCAAAGGGCTAGTGATAAGTTCCCCACCTAAATATTGTGCAGACTACACTGCTAACTGCAACTTGCCAGTTTTTTGTGTAGCAACAGTCACCAGTCAGTGCGTGCCTGGAACTTGATTGAGAGCGTTTACGCTGGGCCGTGTGTGTGATTAAGTTGCCAAACTCCACATGCTGAACCAGAAAAAGTGGTAGAGGAGGAGGAGGAGGAGGAGGAGGAGGAGAGGAGGAGGAGGAGGAAGGAGGAGGAGGAGGAGGAGGAGATTAGTATATGATTAGATTAGTGATTACTTGCCGTATAGACTGTGCAGTGTACAAGTAAAGAAAAACACAAAAGTAGACAGACTTAATGGTGACGGTACAAGTAACAATATACGACAGAAACAGAATAGGAATACAGAAGTATTAAACACTAATAAAAGTCTATAGCATTTTTTGCTTAATTGTAGGTGTTTAAGAGTCCTATATGATGTTTAAGAGCAAATTAGCTTGCGGAATTGCGAATTGCGAATTGTGATTGCGAAAAGGCCTATCTGAAAAAAGTTGCAGAATTGCGATTGCGGAATTGGAATTTTTTTTGCGATGCCGCACCTCTGAGATATTATATATATATAGTATTATATATATCTACTTATATATATATATATAAATATATTATTTATAGTATAATATATATATATATATATATATAATTTAGGGTGCAACTTACCATATAGTGGAATTTTTTTTTTATCCGATTTTTAGGTGTGCCGGGTGGTTTTCCTGGTTTCATTCCCGTACAAAATAATGTGTACAAAAGGATTTTTACAAAATATTAATATTTTAGAGGTCGCGAATTGAGGTCAAAGTTGACTTTTTTTCGGGAAAAATCACTTTTTCAAATTACTTTAAACAGATTTCGACACATTTTCCATCATTAAATTGCATTTCCGACGTACTTTGGCTTTTTTTTTTGTCTAACAATTTTTATTACACCACTTCCGTCGATCGGAGACCAGCCAGGTCAGGCCCACACAGCAAAACTCGTTAGCCCGCGTTCCGGGGCCGTATTTTGCCGTTTTGGGGTGGGGTTGGCTCAGTCTAGTGGCACGTTTCGACCGGAAAGTAGTGTCCGGTTGGCACCGTGGCTCTTAGAACTGTTTACCAACGCCTCTATAACTTTGGTCGTTTTTTATTCTCTCTGTTACATTTTTGTTGCCCAGAAGTGCTGTTCCTCAGGAAATTTCCAATCATCCTCATCCTTTTGAGCATGTGTTTCTTTCTTTTGAGCATTACAAAAATTTTTGATATTTGCTATTAATAGCCTTCCTTCTCCTTTTCCCTGAGTTGCGATGGCCGACGACTAGGTCAAACACGACTGTGTACCTTGTACATAGTACACTGACGAACTTACGGAAGCCGACTCCCAACACGAGGACAAGTCTCCATCTGTTTCCTGCACCTTCATTTGGAACTGAATGCACGAGAAGAACCCGCGGCGGCCACTGTGATCGATAGGGTACTCGGCAATTCTGGGCCCGGGCACGCATTCCAGTCCAGGCAGCCCCACCGGGCGCGCGACCAAAACTCATCCGACTCTACGATGAGGGGTCTCCTTGAAGAAGAGCAAGTTCCGAAGCGCGGCCCCCGAAAACCCCCCCCCAAACCAGGTGTCGAGGGAAGATGCATTCGTCGCATCCCTGCTCGCCTCTTCGACACCGAGCACCAAGATGCGCTTACACTCCTCACAAGCAGGAAAGAGGACGGTCCTTCCTGCTGGCCCAAAGGGATGACAACCCCGCGGTTCTCTCGGTTCTCGGAGACTGTCCTTGCTGCAAAGAGAAGAAGGTCAAGGAGAAGTTGGAGTCAACGAATCGCCGGCGGGCGGGAAGCGGGAGGCGAAAAGTGTGCCTTGAGCTTGACCGGTCCGTTGTGGCTTTTGAGCAGTTCTTCAGCGGGCAGTTCCTTCCGACTCCAGTGCCATGCCGGCAACAGTCCTACCCGGCCGTTGCGGCGCGCACACCGAACGGGAACGTCTTCAACGTGGCGACGACGAGAGGCCCTCAACGTCGGCACTACTCCGAAGCGCATGCGGGCGAGCGTGCGAAAGGTCCGTCCTCAACATGACTGTGCCGCCGCGCTCGAACCGGAACCACGGTGTCCAACTCGCAATGCGGTTTCACCGTGTTTGTCAGCTGCATGCACGGAACTTAGGACCCGAGACCCCGCCGAGCTGGTGCTGAACCGCGAATCCTTCAGGCGCGCTCGGATGAAGTTCCGAGAGGAGGCTGCCAGGCGATCAGGCCGCGTTCAACACCGACGCCGTTCTCATCGTCCACTGCGACGGAAGATCGTCCCGAGAGCGATGGCGGGGGAGGGAGCGTCCGACCGGGGGGGGGCTACCTGTCCTGGTGTCGGGGCGGAGTGGGCAAGCTCCTCACCGTCCCCAAGCTCCCGTCCGGCCGAGCACAGGACTGCGCTCAGGCCGTGCTCACAGCGCTGGAGGACTGGGAAGCTGGTGGAGCGGGTCCGCGGTCTCAGCTTCGACACCACGGCGGTGGAACAGCGGGCCTGTGAACGGGGGCTTGTACCCTCATCGAGCAGAAGCTGGATCCGGCCGTCCTCCACCTGGCCTGCCGGCACCACGTGTACGAGCTGGTCCTGGAGAAGGCTTCTCCACCTGCTTGGAGTCTCGAGCGGCCCGAACATCCAGCTGTTCAAGAGTTCCAAGGCGGGTG
>JACEEZ010022851.1:0-16277 GCA_016584305.1 Chionoecetes opilio
TTAAACAAGCCTTAACGAGTAATATGCGTAAATTTCTCCTAATTAGTGTCGGATTGAGCTGAAATTCGACATGCAAGTAGTGCTGTCAAAATCAACGGGGGTCTGTAAAACAAACTTTTTGCATAGAACAAGCCCTTAATGAGTAATTCACGTAATGAGTTAATTGGCTGGAACGTGGCTCGCTGTCACGTTCCAGCCGCAAGAACTGAGCCAAAAGCAAAGGGACTAGAGGCTGGACGTCTATACTTGATTTATATATTATTTTCACCTTAACCTGGGAACTGCGGGAGCAAAGATTTTTTTAGTGCCGCCAGTGCGGGGATGTGAGTAAAACAGTGACCATTACAGAATTGGATGCAACTCACATCAGCGTCAAGGTAGTAAAAATCCGCATCCGGCAATATATCTATTTGTAACCCAAACGTATGAGGTTGTGGTGTGGTTGTGGTCGGGAGTTTAAATATCTGGCGCGAATGGCACCACAACGCAACCGATAGTCTACTGAAGTGACGTCAGGGATGCCACTCCTTGGGATTTTTCCCAAGATTTTGAGGGGATTATTAAAGTATTTCTCCAGTAGTTTATCTCTAGGTAAGCATAGGTACCGTTGTACCGTACCTTGAGATAAACTACTGGAGAAATACTTGAATAATCCCACCAAAAGTCAAAAGATAGACAAAAGATATCCCATCGCCGGACCTAAATCCCAAGATCTTGAGAAAAAAACCCAAGGAGTGGTATTCCAGCGTAGAGAGTAGTTTGGCAGATGATGGTGTGTGGTATCGAGGGCTGACATCAAGGCGTATATGTGACACAGTTTATAGACTTCTACGAATGTTGGCGCGGTTTGTGTATGCTTTTTAAAATTGCGCTTCCGAAAGGCATGCCGCAGTCACTCAGCAGAGCCTTCCGGAAGGCTTGCCGCAGCTCACGGGTTAACTGTCTTTTTAAGTATACCTTTTCCGTCTCATTACACTGTAATGTGAATATAAGCACACTCGATGAGAGACATCCTCTTGTTGTAAATAAAAGTAGCGTAGCTATGCTGTTAAAATTTGGGCTTCCATGTCTAGCATATGTATAGGTGATAAATAGGGCATGACAGGTTCTGGATTTCCTTTTTTTTTTCCTTTCTGAATAAAATTTATATTTTCAGTGATTGAATTTGTTTATTTGCTTCATCTTATCTTTGGGAAACCTTTATCAAAGTCGTCATCGGTATAGCTGGTAATTTCATAGTACTATATAATTAACAGAGCTTATCTAGAATGCAAATTCATTAGCTCACAAGGCGCACCATGGTAAGCAGCTATATAGTTGGTGGAAGTTATAACTCTGCTTTGACTCTTGTCACTTTGGCAAGATTTTGCGTGACTATTTAAGGCTGGCTGTAACCCTGTAGTTGATTACTTTAATTGCGTATTTGTTCATGGTTGGCTACCACTTTATTTTCAAGCGGATCAGGGGATTTTGGAACATAAAGTAGCGAGAATATTCTAGCAAGCCATCCTTAACCAAAATATAGTCGGTATGTACCTCAGAAATTCTACCAGAGTAAGGCCTTTCAGATGTTGAGTCTATAGTCTATTATAGCCCAAGCTGAAGTCTATAGCCCAAGAAACTATCATATCAAATTCAAAATAATATAAGCAATTAGAAGCAAACTCCAAATTTACCTTTGTTTATATTTGCACCTGTCCATGCTCCTCATTATCACATCTTCCAGTCCTCTCACTCTTACATCTCTCTCTCTCTCTCTCTCTCTCGCTCTCTCGCTCTCGCTCTCTCGCTCTCGCTCTCTCGCTCTCGCTCTCTCTCGCTCTCGCTCTCTCGCTCTCGCTCTCTCTCTCTCTCTCTCTCTCTCTCTCTCTCTCTCTCTCTCTCTCTCTCTCTCTCTCTCTCTCTCTCTCCTCTCTCTCTCTCTCTCTCTCTCTCTCTCTCTCTCTCTCTCTCTCTCTCCCTCTCTCTCTCTCTCTCTCTCTCTCTCTCTCTCTCTCTCTCACACACACATATATATATTCCAGCACTCTTATCTTCACACTTAAAAGGGGGTTCTCGCATACTTCTATCATCTACTCGCATATATCCCTGTCATCTCATTTTCATCCTCTCCAGGTGTCTAAACCATGTCAGAGTGCTGCACTTCATTCTTACTACAATTCACCTCATGTCCCCGACTAATCATTCCAAATCTTCCATATTCATTCTCATCACTCCCACTATCTATTATATTTTTAACACTCACCCTCAAATAGCTAATTTCCATTGTTTGAATCTTAGACCTCTGGTATTTATTCTACGTTCAGGTGTCATTTCCTTATATCACAGTTTGAACTGTTATAGGAAAAATAAGGAAGCTACAAGAGGCCACGAGACATACACGTGGTAGCTCCTGTTTATTAACACTACCTACATCCACCTTGCATCCGCATCCATGAATTTATCTAGCCTCATTTTAAAGCTCCCTATTGACTCTGCACTGACCATCTGACAACTGAGTCCATTCCAATCATTTACCACCCAATTTGTGAACCAGTTTTTACCTATTTCCTTTTTAAATCTACGCTTTTCCAGCTTGAATCCGTTATTCTGTCCCTGAGTTTCATTATAGTACTTCCTTACTCACTGTCATTTTATCATAATGTAACCCAAGGATCCTACTACTTTCCTTCATTTAAGGGCTCTCTCTTATCTTCCATTTCATGCTCTTATATCTGTAAAAGATACAACTAAGATACTCAAACTAATTTGCCTCCTCCATTATCTGCTCATTCAACATCATTATTTTACATTGATTCTGGCTCTCAATTCGGATTCTACACTGCTCTGCAAACTCAATGACTTCACTCCTTCTTTCTCAATAACCATAACTTAACTTTAACTCACAGTAACCATCAGGTTTCTCCTCACATACACATAATTGAAGTCGCCATCAAATTTAGTCATAATTATGACAATTAGTCTTTTAACCCGGGGACTGCGGGAGCTGTGAATTTGTTAGGGCCATCAGTGCGCATAGTGAGTAAAACAGTGCCCATTACAGAATAGATGAAAATCTCACCAACGTCAAGGTAGTAAAAATCCGCATCCAGAAATATATGTATTTTTAACCCAAACGTATGGGTTTGTGGTGTGGTTGTGGTCAGGAGTTAAAATATCTGGCGCGAATGGCACCAAACCGCTTGCGAATGACTGTACTGTGGTGTCAGGGATGCCACTCTTTGGGATTTCTTACCTAGATCTTGGGATAGTTTAGGGGATTATTCGAGTATTTCTCCAGTAGTTTATCTCAGGGTAAGCATGTGTACCGTATTTAGGATTCAGTTTCAATGTTTTTCAAAGACCTTGGGATATTTTTGTCTATCAGTGTTGTAGGTCTCGAGACTGGTCTTGATCTCGAGACCAGTTTGATGCGGGAGGTCTTGGCCTTGGTCTTGGTCTCGTTTGATGTGGTCTTGGTCTTGATCTTGGTTTCGAAGCTTCTGGTCTCGGAGTTTGGCTCGAGACAGGTCGCGACCAGGATTAAAAAGTGCATCGCGGCGTGGGGAAGGTCGGCATTTATTATCATACACGGAGAAAAATCATGGCTGTTTCGATTCACGGCGCGCCATACGGCGTTGTACTGTCTATAGATACTGCCTGACTAGCTCTACGGTGATTATGCATGAGCTGAGCCCTGCGAGCGCTGATAGAGTGCATGCGCGTCGAGGGAACATGCATGACGTGGCCATTCTCGCAGTGATAATCCCCGTTTGCACGCACGCATGTTTGCAGCTCTGTTCACCTCCGTGTACTTCATATATGTGTAGGCCTATGCAATCCCCGCACCCTTCGTACACGTACACCACAAGTTTAGCTAGCTCGCTTGGAAAACGTAACCACAAAAATTGCTATTTTCCTATGTTTGTTTCTTCATGCCAACGGAGCAATGAAAGCAGAAATATTTGACCTAGATGTTCAGTTGTTCACATATATTTAATTTTGTAAATATTTTTTAAATCACGTATTGCAAAATGTAACGAGTTAACGACCGAGTAAACTGTAAAATGAAAGAAAATTTGCAAAATATAACAAGTAGTAAACTGTATTTTATTTTAATATGCTTTGCCTATTTGCCTTTTACTTTTTCTTTTTACAGCAGCTAACCCATCACATGTATAGGGTATTAACTGCATGGACAAAGGTTGAGCATATAACAGTTTGGTTCACATTTTGAATTATTTTTACATTTGATCCCTAAGACTATATGGATAATTTAATTAGGTCCATTATATTCAAAGGTACATGTATGAGAAAAAAAATTAAAACCCATTCCTTACAAACAGGACAGGACAATACAATTTAGTATTTACGCAGTACAGATCAAAAACATTCAGATAATAGTCATATTTAAAAAGAAAAAAAATGCATATGCCTGTTCTTGGTCTTGGTCTGTTTCGGAGGGTCTGGTCTTGGTCTTGGTCTTGGTCACGGAGGGTCTTGGTCTTGGTCTTGGAGGGCTGGTCTTGGTCTCGGAAGATCTGGTCTTGGTCTTGGTCTTGGTCTCGAAGGGTTTGGTCTTGGTCTTGGTCTCGAAGGGTTTGATCTTGGTCATGGTTTTGGTCTCGGAAGGTCTGGTCTTGACTACAACACTGTTGTCTATCTTGGGATTATCGCCTATATATCGCCTATAAGGCACTCTGGTGGCTCTTTATGTGTATAAACTTGTATCAGAAGACCCTTGTGAGGAATATAAACCACAAAATAAGACGTGCGTAGAGAGTAAATAACAAAGTAAATGAAAACTAAAAGCGAACGGGAGAAGGCGAGAGGGTAATAAGGAAGGTTGGTGTCAGATTACCTCTCTGCCATGGGCTATCGGGCTATCATACGTCAATATGCCTCATACGCAGTTGGTGCTGTTGTTGAACACAGATGCACTCAAATAATGCTTGCTAGGCATATTGTATGAATTTTTGAGGGTAATAGCCATGATATATGTCATTATAAGTAGATATAACATTATGTTGGATATATTCATGCAACTATCATTATTTCCGTGCTTGCAACTAATTATATAAAAAAAACCATTGAAACTAAATCCTAAATACGGTACATATGCTTACCTTGAGATAAACTACTGGAGAAATACTTGAATAATCCCTAAAAAAATCAAAAGATAGACAACAAATATGCCAAGGCCATGGCCCAAATCCCAAGATCTTGGGAAAAAACTCAAGGAGTAGTATCCCTGCGTACAGCGTAGTTAGGCAGATGGTGGTGTGTGTTATCGAGAGCTGACATCTCAGCCTACATGTGACACAGTTTGTGGACTTCTACGAATGTTGGTGCGGTTTTTGTATGCGATTGAAAATCGCGCTTCGGGAAGGCATGCCGCAGCCCACGGGTTAAGAGCATACATTAAGTGCATAAATATCATTAATAACATTCTTTGAAAAATTTTACCATATTTTTTTCACAGTGAAAGGTGCGAAAGTAAACTTGGTGCAATTATTATAATTTTTTTTTGCTCATTATTTCCCTTTGGTACAATTTTCTTAAACTAAACAGATACACTTAATCTTGAACGGTATTTCATCACCAACATAATAATCCCGAGAGACTTTAAATGAGAGAAAGGATATCTTATTGACTTTCCTTCAAATGTAATGTTAGTACTTTATGTTGGAAGTAAATGTGCTACCCCGAGATTAAATTTATTTGTACTGCATTAATGAAGCAGCTTTACGTAAGTCGTGTTCTCTGTTCTCTGAGTTAATTAAATGCACACTGCCTCCTGAACGAGAATACCATGCCATCGCTATATGCTGAAAGACCGTGCCACCCCGAGATTGTGGAGTGACAGGCTGCCTCCTGACGGAGAACATCATGCTGTCGCTACATGGTGAGAGGCCGATCCGCCTCTTAACTAAGGAATGTCAGGCTGCCTCCTGACGGAGAACAAAATGAGGTAGCTACATGGTGAGATGCCAAGCTGCCTCTTGACAGGAATGTCAGGCTGCCTCTTGACCGAGACCAAAATGAGGTAGCTACATGGTGAGATGCCAAGCTGCCTATTGACTGAGGAATGTCAGGCTGCCTCCTGACGGAGAACAAATGAGGTAGCTACATGGTGAGATGCCAAGCTGCCTCTTGACTGAAGAATGTCAGGCTGCCTCCTGACGAAGAACAAAATGAGGTAGCTACATGGTGAGATGCCTTACACCGATATTGTGGAGTAACAGGCTGCCACCTAACGGAGAACACCATGCCGTCAGATCTTGCTGAGAGGTCGCGCTACCCTTTTACTGAGTAATGCAAGGCTGCCTCCTGTCGCAGAACAAATTCCCGTCGCTACATAGGCCTCTATACCCCGCAAATGTGGAAGGACAGGCTGCCTCCTAACGGAGAACAACATGCTGTCGTTACATGTTGAGAGGCCGTGCTGCCCCGTGACTGAGAGGTGTCAGGCAGCCTCCTGACGGAGAAATAACATGCTGTCGTTATATGTTGAGGACCCTGTAAAACAGTGGGATACCTTCAAACGTGAAACTCTACAGGCTGCCAAGGAGTGTATTGGCGAGCACCCTAGGTCAAGGCGTAGATTTGTCTCGACGGAGACGCTGGAGAAAATCGAGGAGAGTCGCGCTGCCAGGCTGGTTGGGAACCAGGACCAGCACAGGGCTCTGTCACGCCGGACTAGAACCCTCCTGGGGAGAGACAAGGAGAGGTAGCCTATGTCAGGAGTCTCGCTGAGGATATCGAGGGTCATTTGAACGCTAATGACCTCCGACCCGCCTACCGAGCCCTGAAGAAGCTCCGTTCCAAGTCTCCATCTCGGGCGAGTGCTATTCGAGCAGCAGATGGGAGCCTCGTGTCGGACATGGATGGGCAGATGGCTCGTTGAGCTGAGTACTTTGGGCAGTTGTTTACGGTGGACCCTCCAATTGAGCAGCTTAACACCACTGGGCTACAGGCGGTGGATGCCGATCCTCCCATTGACGAAACCGCACCCTCTCTTGACGAAGTCAGAGCGGCTGTAGCAAAGTTGAGGGGTGAAAAGGCAGCTGGTGTTTGTAATATCAGTGCGGAGCTCCTCAAAGCTAGGGGTGAGGCCATGATCCGCGGGTTGCATGCTGTCCTGACTGCCGTGTGGCAATCAGGTACCATTCCTCCTGACTGGAAAAGGGGACTGGTCGTCCCTATCTGGAAAGGGAAAGGGGACCGTCAGGACTGCAACAATTACCGCGGTATTACACTGTTCAGCGTGCCAGGCAAGGTGCATGCCCATCTATTGCTGACATGGATCCGCACTCATCTGCTGAAGCATCAGAGACCTCAGCAGTCTGTGTTCACGCCTGGTAAATCAACAACGGACCGTATCCTAGCGCTTCGTGTCCTGGTGGAACGCCGACGTGAGTTTCGACAGGGGATGCTTGCAGACTATGTTGATCTCAAGAAGGCGTTTGACTCAGTGGATCGTGAGTCACTTTGGAATCTTCTGCGACTTCGCAGGATTCCTGCAAGGACTATTGGTTTGATGACTGGTCTGTACTCTGGGACTGAGAGTGCTGTGAAGTGTGGGGGAGGTGTATCCAGCTTCTTTCCTGTTAATACAGGAGTGAGGCAAGGGTGCGTCCCTGCCCATCACTTTTTAACACTTGTATGGACTGGGTATTGGGGCAAAGTTGTAGATCAAAGTGATTGTGGAGCATCCCCCGGCAACACCAATATCATTAATTTTGTTTTTGCCGATGATGCAGCAATCTTTGCTGAGTCGCTGGAGGTCCTGGTGATGGCTTTCGAGGCGCTGCACGAGGAGGCAACGCCTTTGGGACTTGAGTTCTCCTGGCTTAAGACCAAGGTCTAGGTGTTTGGAGGCTTACTAGATGAAACAGTACAGTATGTTCATCGTGCGGCGAGGACATTGAGATTTTGGAAAGTTTTACATACCTTGGTAGCGCAGTCTATAATGAGGGCGGGTCACGTCAAGAAGTCTTACGGCGGATTGGCATAGCCCACGGTGTTATAGACTCACTCAGCAGGAGTATTTGGCGTTGTTGGTACTTGTGCAGGAGGACAAAGATCCGAATCTTCAAGTCGCTTGTGATCCCTGTCCTACTCTATGGTTGTGAGACATGGACACTAAATAGAGACTTGAAGAGACGAATCGATGCCTTTGGTAATAAGTGTCTTCGCAGAATCATGGGGTATCGCTGGGATGATTACGTGTCAAATCAGCGAATGCACCGTGAGACTAAATCGAGGCCTATTACCTGCATAGTCCGTCAGCGCCAACTTCGGCTATATGGGCATGTGACACGATACCCTGAAACCGATCTTTCCCACCGGGTTGTATCTGTTAGAGACAATCCGGCGTGGAGGAGGCCAAGCGGGTGCCCACAAGGCTCGTGGCTGGGGCAAGTTGATGTTTCTTGTCGAGAGTTGCTTGGTATGGGAAAAGAACCTGCATGGGGACTCGCGCGTGGTTACTACCGGGAGGGGCGTCGTATGGTGGGCGAGGCGACACGCCTCCCGGCGTATGACCCCAATGATTGATTGATTGTTATATATTGAGAGGCCGCGCTGCCCCTTGAGCATATTCCCCAATTCTATGTGAGTATGTGGTTTCCAAGTGAAGACGCTTACCTGCAGTTCCAAAACTAACCATAGGAAGTACCCTCATTGTGATTCCCACACAAAGTTGTCTTTGCATTTCCAGGAATCCTAACCTATCGTAACCCAACCTGATGTGTTCAAGAGTAAACGCGATACTGTTCCAGAAAACGGGAATATGCGGCCCGTGACTGAAGGTTGTCAGGCAGCCTCCTGACGGAGAATAACATGCTGTCGTTACAATGTTGCGAGGTCGCGCTGCCCATGACTGATGAGTGCAAGAATGCTCCCTGTCAGAGAACAGAACGCCATGCCTATATACATGCAACCATAACAGGAAAGCTACGCTACCTTGATTTACAACAAGAGGGTTCGTCTCTCATTGAGTGTACTTATATTCACATTACTGTGTAATAAGACGCAAAAGGTATACTTGATAAAGACAGTGAAGATGATAAAAAAATGTATAAATAATTAAACTGAATAGAATAGTTAAATCGACCAAGAGTATCTACGGCCGAATTAATCTGAATCACAAAAATCTCCAGCGGTGGGTGAGGCAAGAGCTAGGAAGCTCTTCCCTCTCTGCGTGACTGGCAGAAATGAAGAAGGCACATTGTACATCTGGCGCGCTACTATGGCATTGCGAGCAACACGAGCACACTCCTCTGGTGCATGCGCAGAGGGACACTCAACATCTAGGGTTGGCTCAACCTCTGGGGTCGCTACAGCGGCGTATCAGTGTGGCCATGGGCAGTAATAGCTGCCTGAACTGCACTTCACAGGATTCAAAGGTGTGTGTGTGTGTGTGTGTGTTTTATATCGCGAAGTACTGGCTAATGGCAAAACAAAGGAGAAACAAAAAGCTGCTTAGTTGCCAGGTCCTATATAATATAGTAGACAGTAAGAGAATATGAACAAACGGGAGTGGGCAATTTAGTTCGGGAGGTGACTCGTTACCCCGCTCTTGAAAATATTTAAGTCATAGTAAGGTGGAAAAATAGAAACAGGAAGGGAGTTCCAGAGTTTACAAGTGAAAGGGATGTAAGAGTGAAGATACTGGTCAACTCTTGCACTAGAGAGATGGACATAATAGGGTTGAGAATGAGTAGAAAGTCTTGTGCAGCGAGGCCGCGGGAGGGGGGGAAGTATGCAGTTAGCAGTACAGAAGAGCAGTTAGCGTGAAAATAACGGTAGAAGATAGCAAGAGAAGCAACATTTTGGTGGTTATTATAAATTGAAGACAGGCGTAGTCCAGCGGCTATGTGTCATTATTGGACCAAATCATGCACTCTATAATAAAAGCCTGAAATTTGGTACAATGTTTGTATACATCATACTGAACATTTTTAGAGATTGGAGGCATTCTCAATCTGCCCTCTGTCGGCCCTGGTGGCCGTCTTGGAAAATAGCCCCCCTCGATTCTGAATAAATATCTGTAAAACAAATCACACGACTCAGGTATCGGAAATATATAAGAAAAGCATGCCAATTTATGTTTTAGATCCTGATAAATATATTAGAACCACTAATGCGATCCCATAATTATGTTTTAATGCCATATTTTATGGAAAAATATATATTTTTTTTTAACTAAAGTAGAATATTAAGCGGTATTCTACTCATAACTCAGCAAATGTCATTTATTTAAGCAAACACTACAAAGTAAAATACAAAGAGCCCACCTGGAATATTACATAGATGTAGTCATAGACCACTATATCTCTGGACTGTTCACGCGACAATGTTTTGAAATTGCAAGCTGCATAGCCCGCCCGACAAAGAGATATAGTGGTCTATGGACTATCATATAGACTGGTTTATCAGTATATATGATATACTGTAATTTTCGTAAATGTTTGTTCTATAATATTATCAATAAAAAAACAGTAAAACACGGTAAAGAAATGCCATTACGAGAGTCTGAAGAAATATGCATGAACTTAATATTCACCTCATCAATCGGGAAAATTACCCGATTGATGATTCTATTTATTTATTTAACGCTATTTTATGCATGGTTCTAATTCATTTATCAGAAAACGAAATATATAAATGGAAAGCTAATACAAGTGCGCTTCTATTGATACCCTTCATGATAAAAGTTGACTCGCAAAGTTTTAAATGGCGACGAGTTGAAGTGAATATTAAGTTCATGTATATTTCTTCAGAGTCTCGTAATGGCATTTCTTTAGCGTGTTTTACTGTTTTTTATTTGATAATATTATAGAACAAACATTTACGAAGAATACAGTATATCATATATACTGATAAACCAGTCTATATGATCCGTATATATATATATATATATATATGAATCCGAGCGGCCCTCTGACTTCAGGCCCTTGTGCAACAGGCCGATATTCCGAGCGCAGTCCAGATTTACAGTGGTCTATGATGTAGTGTATTGTACTGTTATTTATACTTTAATCTGTAGTTATATTGAAAGAGAATAACTTTACTGACATCAGTTGCAGTGATACTGCGACGAAAGAGAATATTTCAGTATTCCATTTTTAGTTATCTTAGGGTATTTTTGCTTCTGTGTGCGTTTGTGTTTGTTTTATTATTTTATGAACGTAATATTGTATAGAAATTAACGACACAAAGATCCAAAATTTCTTTGTTTCAGGATGAACTAAGAAGTTACCTCATCAGTCATCAGTGGCTAATCACTATGAATAAGACAGTCAAGTTGGTTCCTATGGTGACCTAACGGCACCTGGGGAGGAGAACGATACACCGGTTGGCTGGAATAAGTGTCTGTTCTGTGACAAAGACACCAGCGAGAAACTTCGGTGCCCAGCAGAATTCGCGGAAAGGTTTCGGTGAGTTGGTTACGCGACTATTGCTGAAAATCTTACATCATTCAACGACCTCGGTTGCTTGGCAGTGAACATCAAGCTGAGTCGTCTGAACGATGGAGATGGAGTTCAGCAGACATTGTTGCAGAGGATAGCAAAATTCCACAAAAGTTGCGGTCTGAAATTCAACAGAAATTAACTTCAACGTGCAAGTACACGAAAGAGACTCCTCGACGATAAGATTACATTTTCTGATACAATTGTAAAGGAACATTGCACACGCCCAAAAAATTATGGAGCTAAAACTGATGCTGCCAAATGTTTTCTTTGTGATAAGCCTGCAAGTACTGCTAGACCCCTCCATGAAGTCCAAACATTTGACCTTGACGCCCGTGTACGACAGTGCGCGCTACTGATCTACAATATGACAGACTACTGATGAAGCTTAGTGCAGGAGATTTAATCGCTACAGAGGCTCAGTATTACACTCATTGCATAGTGTCGTTGTATAACATAAATCGTGATAGAAGAGTGACATCAGAAGATCAATGTGAAACAAACAATGCCCAAAGTAGCCTACAGCATTTGCTGAACTTATTGCATCCATACAATGTTCTCTTGAGGAGGAAGGAGTTTCCCTGCTTTCAAACTATCTGCATTAAAACATCTTTATAGCGAAGAGTTGCTGAGTTATGAGGCCATTCATCGGAAGTTCACTCTACCAGATTGAAAAACTGAATTATTATATATTTCCCCGGTATACAAGCGTACAGGAAAGTTCGAGAGGTATTACTTATATTGAATACAAATGTAGGAAAATCTATCGAAACATCTTGCGAACCCGAGAAGGACAATGAGGCTGTGTTAATATCCCGTGTTGCAAATATCATTCGCCGTTAATTCTTAGAGAATGCTTGCCTTTACTAGCTCATTCACACAAGATTGCCAAGATAAGTCTGTGCCTCACTCGCTGTGTATGCTGCTCGCAATTATCATGAATGGGACAACTATTAAACAGTGTTGTAGTCAAGACCAAACCTTCCGAGACCAAGACCAGCCCTCCGACACCAAGACCAAGACCCTCCGAGACCAAGACGATGAGATTACATTTTCTGATACAATTGTAAAGGAACATTGCACACGCCCAAAAAATTAACCAAAAAAAAAAAAAAAAAAAAAAAAAGACCAAAACCAGACCCTCCGAAACAGACCAAGACCAAGAACAGGAATATACAAATATTTTTTTTAAATTTGACTAATAGCTGAATGTTTTTTGGTCTGTTCTGCGTAAATACTAAATTGTATTGTCCTGTCCTGTTTGTAAGGAATGGGTTTTAATTTTTTTTCTCATACATGTACCTTTGAATATAACTGACCTAATCAAATATCCATATAGTCTTATGGATAAAATGCAAAAATAATAACAATGTGAACCAAACTGGTTATATGCTCAACCTTTTTTGTCCATGCAGTTAATACCCTATACATTTGATGGGTTAGCTGCTGTAAAAATAAAAATAAAAAAGGCAAATAGACAAAGTATATTCAAACAAATACAGTTTATTACTAGCTACATTTTGCAAATTTTCTTACATTTACAGTTTACTTGGTCGTTAACTCGCTTTTATTGCTTCGTTGGCATGAAAAAACAAACATAGGAAAATAGCAATTTTTGTGGTTACGTTTTCCAAGCGAGGTAGCTAAACCTGTGGTGTACGTGTACGAAGGGTGCGGGGATTGCATAGCCAAAGACTACTCTATACTGGAGTTGCTACTCATTTTGGGCTATTTCCAGTGGAGGCCAATTTTGCGATTCCTGCCATTTTCGAACAGCACTCCCTTTTCCCTTCCTATGGTTTATCAGTATATATGATATACAGTTATCTTCGCAAATGTTTGTTCTATAATATTATCAAATAAAAAACAGTAAAATGCAATAAAAAAATGCCATTATGAGAGAGTTAAGAAATATGCATGAACTTAATATTCACTTGAAACTCATCGCCATTTAATATTTTGCGATAAAACATTTTAGATACTAGCGATAGAAAGAAGCGGATTTTCATTAGCTTTCCATTGCTATATTTTGTTTTCTGATAAATGAATCATAACCATGCATAAATTAGCGTTAACTAAAAAAATAATATCATCTATCGGGATAATTACCAGATGGATGATGTTATTTATTTAGTTAACGCTAATTTATGCATGGTTCTAATTCATTTATCAGAAAATGAAATATAGCAATGGAAAGCTAATTAAATTCCGCTTATATTGATATGTTGCATGTAAAAAGTCTTCACGCAAAATATCAAATTGCGATGAGTTTAAGTTCATGCATATTTCTTCAGGGTCTCATAATGGAATTTCTTCAGTGTATTTTACAGTTTTTTATTTGAAAATATTATAGAACAAATATTCACGAAGTATAACAGTGTATCATTTATACTGATATGCCATAGTCTACTGTATTCATGGAACACTTTTTTACTTGCCGGTACGATTGATGATGTTATTCTTTTAGTTAACGCTAATTTAGGCATGGTGGTAATTCATTTATCAGAAAACGAAATATATCTATGGAAAGCTAATGAAAATCCGCTTCTTTCTATCGCTAGCATCTAAAATGTTTTCTCGCAAAATATTAAATGGCGGAGAGTTGAAGTATATATTGAGGTCATGCATATTTCTTCACTCTCTCATAATGGCATTTCTTTAGTGTATTTTACTGTTTTTTATTTGATAATATTATAGAACAAACAGTTACGAAGATAACGGTATATCATATATACTGATAAACCTTAGGAAGGGAAATAGGGGTGATGTTAAAAAATGGCAGGAATCGCAAAACTGGCCTCCACTGGTCATGGCGGGTTGGCGCGGGGCACGAGTAGGAAGTCCAGTATAGAGTAGTTTTTGCATAGGCCTACACATATTTGAAGTACACGGAGGTGAACAGAGCTGCAAACATGCGTGCGTGCAAACGGAGATTATCACTGCGAGAATGGCCACGTCATGCATGTTCTCTCGACTCGCACGCACTCTATCAGCGCTCGCAAGGCTCAGCCAAAGACTACTGTACAGGGGCGGATTGGCCATAGGGCAAACCGGACTGTGTCCCGGTGGGCCGGAGGGTCTGGGGCCGGTCTGAGTCCAGGAGGGGGAAGCCAGCAACGGAGGTAGTATCGCCAGCAACGACCTGCTCTCCGACTACCTAGATTCTACTTGTCCTTACTACGGAAGCTACAAAGCCTCCCTCGGTAGGTAGTAAACACGTAGGAAGGCGCTGACTGGCTAAGGCGAGTAATGACGTCATCAAGCTCATCATCAGTCACCAGCCAATGACAAACTGTTTTTAAAACTTCTCGCCCAATCACAAGTCAGCGAGACATATTTCCGGGCAAGAATGGCATGCCAGACTCCCTCTCCCCGCCTTCTGTCACCGTCATCTAAAACTAATTCTCGTTTATTTGGAATGCTTGCGTTTTAAGGAGTTTTAATGTATAATATAGCATGATATATAAGTGAGGAGCCTGTGTTACTTGTTTTTTGGGTGTAGAAGGTGTGTATGTGGGTTAAAATAGCGGAATATTTGTGTTATGGGGAGGCCCCGCGGCAAGAATTTTCTCCATCACTCACTGCCCCGCCAGTCGCTCATCATAACATCTTTAAATCACCTTATTTATGGTTGACACACGGTGCTACGTTGATTTAGATAATGACACGTGTATATAACATCTCACCATAATCACTAAGCTGTATAATAACGAGTAATGAGACGTTTAATCCTGCCCAACCTACCGTGGCGGAGGAGGTGGCGGCTCCGCCGCCGCCTCTCAAATGTTTTAGTCAAAACCCGCCATCATGATGGCGTCATCCGCCTCCCCTGGCCTTCCTGAAGAAGGGCAGTCAGCTCCTACCCCTGTGATAGCACCATAGGATATACCAGTGATCATAGGATTCCTCAAAGGGTCCTAGCTCCCCTACTAAAAAAATTACAAGGAGATTCCGCGGGCGGGGGGCCGATTTCCGCCGCCCACACAAGATAAGATATAAGGCCCCGCCCACAAAAACACTCCGTTATCAGCTGTACCTATGCCTTCCTGAAGAGGTCAGGGGACGGATGTTCAAACGTTCATAACGCGTCTCTAAGATCATCTTTTGCACTTAGATTGATCTTGGAACGTTCGTAACGCGTTTTGAGGTATTTTCAAACGATCTTTGCGAATATCCATCCCCCGTATTTGTTTGTTTTTCCACCATATTTGTTCATAGTGCTAAGGTTGCTGAAGAGCACTCGCACACTGTTCGTAGGGTCGTATGATGAAGGTTTTTCTAATATAAAGCCATATAAAGTTTTGTTATAGTTGTTTATTTCATGTTGAGTTGTTTATGGTTTGGGCAGGACGCTGTAAGGGGAATGTGAAGGGTGCAATGAAAAAAGGAGATTGGGATGAACGAAGGGTGGGTACGCAAGGTGTAGAGAAAAGGATAGAGAAACAGATAAGTAGAAAAGAGTGCTGGAACGGCAGATAAACTAGGTAACCTTGATGTGGGGTTTTTTTAGGGGAGGAAAGGACTAGCCCTACAGGGAGTTTCGTACCCCCGGTTTTGTTAGTTGTTTCGTACAATGTTTTGAGTTTTTTCGTACATACCTTGGGGTGTCGTTTCGTAACTCTAGTCATCAAGTTAAACTCTGAGCTGAGTGTACGAAACGACTATAGTTTCATATAGACTATGAAACAACTTTCAGGTGTACAATTACGGTGAAAAAACTGGTGTACGAAAACCCCCCTTTGTACGGGGAACTGACTGCACCTTCTTCTCAATCCAAAAACTTACGGAAAGGAAACAAAGGATAAAGAGACAACATCGGGG